>RJVU01007007.1:6324446-6342795 GCA_003731715.1 Anabarilius grahami | reverse complement strand
GAACTTTGTAACACAACAATAAATAACCCAACTAACACAACTAACTCTCTTTAATATGGCAAATACCATGCAGAGCCCTATGATTTCCACAATGCAGATTGTGGACGGAAACGGAATCACGGAAATGCAGTCACAAATGGAACGCGGAATGTCATTGGACAATTTTTGGATGAAAGAATGTCTGTGAATTAGCGGCGCAGTTTTATCTACTACTCGTAGTGTTTTCAGCATCTGCCCTCTCACTATATGAGTTTAAATACATTTATAAAAACATTATTTTTAAGGAATATCACACAAGTTTTCATACATATTTTAATTTAAACAGTACACTTGCTGTTCTATGTACAGTAAAATAAGCCACTATAAACCTATATAAAGGTCCAGTCATAAAAAAAAATGAATATTTTCCCAGGAAAACTGAGATATACATTTTTGGTCATACCTCTCAGCACTAGTAGCAAGGCAGGATTTTGTAGTAAAATGATCCAAAAAAGGAGTAGAAAGCCAGAGAAATGGGTGACAATGAGAATGGACCCAGACCTTTATGACATTATCATACTGTATGACATCATTACTCGCAAATAGATTTTAAATGCTGAACATTATATTTATGTAAGTCAAAGGAGATTTTCAAACTATCATACATTTTTTAATGTATAACATTTATAAAAGCGCACTCAAGATTGTAGGAAAGTGTGTAGGAGAAAATTAAAAAGCAGTATGTGAGGGATTTGGATGCAGTGCATGATTTGCTTGCTCTATAATATCTGTAGGATCAGTAAATTGAGTAACTGAGAATGGCATAATAAAGAACCAAGACATAATCAAATACTGTGGTGGTTCTGGTTATTGTTTGTGTTTATCGTAATTGGTATTTGCATTAATGGTAATTTGTTTTAATAAGAAATGGTGTTACAATTCCATCCAGTTTTGTTTTTGTTTGAGATGAAGTTTCAGAGGGCTGACATCTTGAAGTTTTTCCCTTGCTCTTGGTTGCCCTCTGTTGGGTAAAAGATCTATGATCATACATGTCAAATGCACAGAATATTGCTTATGAGTTGTATTTATTAAGGCAAGAATCAGTATTAGTATTGCTCAAATTATTTGAACTAGCCCAAATTATTATCATTTGGCACATAACTTGTTCTTATTGTTGGTGCTCCAAACATGACTGATACCTGAAATCATGCAACTGCCTAGTAACCATACTGAACATCCTAGTAGTACCCATACAGAACACCACAGCAACCACATAACAACATGCAAAAAAAAACAACACAAAAATCAATAAGAGTAGCCCACGGTTTAATAGATTGTTATTCTTTCACTTCTGACCCTGGATTCCCTCATGATATATGATTCCTGCATTCCTGTCTGCCACTTCTGTCTGTCTTCCCATCACACACACACACACACACACACACACAGCCTCACACGTGCAGCTTCATCTTGTTCCCAGAAGGGAATGTGTGAGGACTCTAGGGAGTGTGCCCAGAGCCACTTAGCCCACACTTGACCCTCTGGTATCTCTCTCTCTCACACATACAACAGTCTCTCTTTCTCCTCTGTTGTTATTCTTTTGTGAACCATTCTTCTCCAGTGTTATTCCTCCTCCTATCGTTTCACTGCTTGACTGCGCAAGAAAGAGAGAAAAAGTAAATAACAGAAACAGACTAAAAAATGGATCTTTAAAGGCATAGATCACCCAAAAATAATAAAAAATGTCATCAGTTGTTCTAAACCTGTATGAGTTTCTTTCTTATGTTGAACACAAAAAAAGGTTATTTTAAAGAATGTGGATAACCAAACAGTTGCTGATCCTCATTTACTTCCATAGTATATAAAAAAAAAAAAACTTTGGAAGTCAATGGGGACTAGAAACTGTTACCAAAATTCTTCAAAATATCCTGTTTTGTGTTCAGCAGAAGAAAGAAACTCATACAGGTTTAGAACAGCTTGAGGGTGAGTAAATGATGACAGAATTTTATTTTTGAGTGATCAATTATTGCGCTGTATGCAAATTTAATGGAGTTAAACGGAGCTAGTCATCTGTGGCGATGTGTGTTGGAGTAGTGCTGTCATATCTTGCTATAACATGTCATATTGCCTATAACACACTCTCACACATTTATTTTTTAACAATTTGGGAGGAGTAAAATTCACATATGTTGTTTCAACAACCAGATGCATTTACACTTGTCCAGTTTTGTTTTGGAGTGCTTCACAGACCACCTCCTGAAGCGTTTCGGAGAGCATTTACACCTGGTCTTTTTACTATCGGATAGCTATACAATTAAAGAAAATGCATGAAGTGACCAGGTGTAAACAGGCCCGTAGTAAGTGTAGTATTGTGAAGATAACATTACTTTTCAAATCATGCTGAAACTGAGGTAGCGACAGATCTTTTCTTCTGTATTGTGACATACGGATTATCGAAAAAGAAAATACAAGGGAGATGTTTGTCGTTTTCACTGCAAGGTCTAGTTATGACGTTTTNTTTGGGATGTTGGTTGCAGTTTTAGGGGGATGGGTTCACAGAACTTTGATAGTGGGAGTGAGTTTATGGGTAATTCATTAAATACAATGAATAATTGTGTGGCTGATTGATCCAGACGCTACAGTTTTGATTACGTAAACATTACAATAATGTAAAATAAAAATGGTTCACAATAAGATCTATAATATACATTTAGAAAATGGATAGGAATTTTAATTTCATGCTGACTTTAAATAATTGCCATGAATTTATATTGTCATTTGGACAGTCAAAATAAATTAATAAAATATTATCAACTCAAATAATCATTAATAGTTCCAATTTATTTTTATGGCATGTTTTAGAAATATTGCTCCAATAAATTGAAAACCCCTGCTTTAAAGACAACATAAAACAATGAATGTAACTTCTGTAATGTGACGTATTATGTAAGATGGAGCTTGATTTTATCAAGGTTTGATCGGATCGAAACATGTTGGGCTGTGATATTATCGGATAATTTCAGAAAGTTATTACATTTGGATTTTATTGTATTACTATAATTTCTACAGTAATTATTTCTATAGAACTTTTAAAAACAACAGAAATTGAACAAGGTGTTTTTCAGGTAAAATAAGTAAAAATAAATATCGGTGGGAATTTCTCCCTGAACTTGAACAGATTGGGTCACTGTCTGGGAACAGGCAGATGGACAGGTTGCATCTCCAGCTGCGGATGTGTGTGCATGATCTATGGCGCCCTGAAGTTAAAAGCACATGTTCATTTTCTCACATGTTCATGGGTGAGGAGAAGGGCGGGGGGGCTGAAGACTGTACATACTCCAGCTGTTTGGAGGAGTGGAGGGGAGGGCGGAAGAGGGACTGGCACATAAGCGTTACAGTCAGGAGGTGAAGTGTAGAGAAAGAGAAACATACAGCTGAAGTCTGCGGTGGAGAGAAGCAGCTCTGGAACGGGATCTTCTAGAAGACTGACAGAATAAATCACTGAATGTTCGACTGGAAAATCCGCAATGGTTTTAGGATCTTACCCATGACCACAGCTGCCTGCCGATGCCTAGAGGTACCACAAACCAACTGCATCTTCAATTTACTCTGAAGCCCAAATGGCTTATTTTTTTACTTTATGATATGCATCATGTTTTACTATTCTGTCATTTTAAAAAGATTAAAACTTTTTTCTATAAAATGTTTCAATTTTTTTTTTCTTTTTCTTTTACTGGAAGTACACAGAGGAAATGTTATTGCTCAAATCATGCTCTTTTGTGTCAGTTATGTTTTATTTAAGCGACTTTGTCTCTGATGCTTATTCTAAAATCACTTAGGTTATTTTCCCAGGACCAAATCTGATACTTAAACAAAAGTATCCATTTGCTCACCATCTGAACTTATGGCTGCCTAGGAGAAATAACTGAGATATTTAAATACTTCCTTTATGATTTTTCTGTCTTATGACTGAGATTGAATATGGAGGACATGGTCCATACTAATGGAATTTCAGAGTCATGTTTAGTTAAACAAGAAACTTCCTTATGATCCCCATGGATGGATGTCAAATCACTTTAGCATGTGTGGGAAAATGGCATTGGTCCATAAGTATTTATTTGTGTGTGTGTGTGTGTGTGTGTGTGTGTTAACCCTGCATGCTCTGATGAGCAATACAGGAACTGTTTGGAGAAACCCCATGGGAGGTGTGTGTATGTGTGAGTGAGAGTGAGAGTGAAAGTGTGTGTGTGTGTGTGTGTGTGTTGTGGTAGAAATAGCTAAGATGAAGAGTAAAAAGAGACTGCATGTTTGTGGGAGAGTTTGCTCTCCCACAAACTCAAAAAGGATCATAGTTTTACTGCCTTGGTGGTCTGAGAGTCAAGTTCACACAGTTTAACACACACTGCTACACACTACACTGCTCATTGACACAATTGATAGTTTCAGAATAGAGGTTTACTTTTGCATTTTCAATATCCTGAATGTTTAATTCCGGAATACCTCACATCATGGAAGTAAAATGTGTTGTAATTCATGTTGACTGTAAATTAAATAGCATTCGAGTTGTTGTTTTTTAACCTCTGTCTAGCCTTTTCACCAGGTATGTTTTAGTGTGTGGATTATGAATGAACATTTGTACTATGAATCCATGAAGTTTTTGTTAGCCTTAGAGTGATGTGTTTTTCCATAGGCAGTGTGGACTGATGTCTTTGATGTAAAGGTACTGTATGGGTGTCTCAGATCTCTTAAGAGCACAGCAGGACTTTTCTGGTAATACATGGCCTAAGGGGATTACTATCAAACATTTATGATTCAGTTACAGCTTTGAATGTGCTGTAGCAGTCGCATTTATGATAGCATAACAGAGCTGAACAAACAGTATCACAAAGATTGAGATTACACTCACACACATACTCTGCATGGTCTTAATATGTGTGTGCTTGAGAATATATGGTAAAATAGTTTGCATTGGTTGGAGCAATGGGTTTGAATCCTGCTTGCAACATTTCACAATAATGTTATTTTTTTTATTTATTTGGTCATTTGAAACATTTCTTGGAAAAATTATTTAATGTTTACTTAATGAAGAAATACTTCCTTTATACTTTTTACTAACTGAGAAAAAGCCCATTCACAAAAAGTATGAAAACTATAACAATAATTATATTAGCGTCCACATCAACACACAGTAATGTTAATAATAATAATAATAAACTTTATTTTATATACTGCCTTTAAAGGTAACATTTCAAAGTGCTTTACAAACATAGAAATAAAAAAATGAAATAAAGATCATATACATATCTGTACATATACACATACATATATATGTTGTTTATTATAAGCGTGTTCTGTGACTTAGGGCTCTTTAAAGGGATATTTCACCCAAAAATGAAAATTCTGTCATTTACTCGCCCTCAAGTTGTTCCAAACCTGTCTACATTTCTTTGTTCTGCTGAACACAAAGCAAGATATTTGGAAGAATGTTTGTAACCTAGCCGATCTCGCCCCCCATTGACTTCCATAGTAGGGAAAAAAATAGTCGAGTGGATTCTGATTGGCTGTGGCTTGGTCAATATATCAACTGAAAAATATCATTCTGAAAGTAATTCCAATGATATTTCTGCTAAAGAACATTTTTAAATGATATTTGTGTTTAAGAACATTTTTAAAGATCAGATAACTTTGAACAAATGTTCTATCAATATTACTGGAAGAACGTCTGTTCTTAACCTTGAGAGAACCTTGCCAGAATGTTAGCCAAAGTTCCCTGTTAGCTGGGAAAGCAGGAATAGAACCAGAACTAAAGCTGTATGTGAATAAAGAAGAAAAAAACCTCAGAAAGAATGCAAAGACCTGAGAGAGTCATTTGAGGGGAGAGGTGACTTTTAAGGACACAGGACCTGTGTGCTTATATAATCAGGGATCTTGCCTGCTCAATCAAAACAAGAATGCCTTTGATTGTGCCCCGTGCCCTGTGGCATCCAGGCTCTGTGTGGCATCCGTGCCTGCTGCTCTCTCTCATGGCGTTCTGCCTGTTGTCACGTCGAGGTGATCAGGAATGCCTGGGTCACGAGGGGCTGCGTGTCCTGGCTGCTGGGATTAGATGCCATAGCAGCGTAACACCATGCAGAGGTGAATGTTTTGTTTTTGTTTCTGTGGCATTTTTTTATCAGCAGCTTTCTATGGTTTATTGTGTTGAGTTGTGTGACATTGGCTGACTCATGATGCTGCTTTGCTTTAGATTGTGTTGAGGTTTATTGTTTTGGGCACCTTTTGTATTGGTTCGGTCCTTTGGATCTTGGCGGGGGACATTAGATATTAATGGTATGTGTTAATTAAACTCTTGACTTCACAGCAGTTCTTTATTCCCACACTAAGGACTTAGGCCTACCCAAATTCCCCTCTGAGCTTTAGAAGGTCCCAGAGTCTCTTTAAAGTTCTGCAAAACAAGCCCAGTGGTTGGGCTTCATTTGAGCACTTCATTACATGTTGTTGTTACTACTGATCTGAGAACCATGCCTTTTTTTGTAATATTGAAGGCAAGCAGGAAGATTGAGATTAACCAATTGTAAATCATTATAAAAGAGCACTTTTTATTAGGGGTTTAACGTTATATTGATATAGTATGGTATTAAAATGCGACAATATGTATCGGTGATGTGACTGATATGTAAAGTGATATAGAGTTAGTTTTATCCGCGACTCAGCTTATTGTATTTACAAGGGATAGTTCACCCAAATATGAAAATTCTGTCATCATATACTCACCCACGTTGTTTCAAATTCAATTTTTGTTCATCTTCCAAACATTAATATATTTTTTTTATTAAATCTGAAAGATTTCTGCATTTCTTTCCTTCCATTTAAGTTGGATGAGTCTTGATTTGAGTGGGCATTACCATGCAGTTGGAGGGGAAGGGTTGAAAAATATGAAGGATTGGTGATGTCAGCTGAAACGAAAAGTATTTTTCGGAGACCTGAAAATACATTTGGATGTATGATTACATTTTATTCTTAAATCAGGTAAATTTTGACCATGTTAACTTGATATAATGTATGTTCATCAACAATATGACATCCACATTCACAATTTCAGTCGATGATTATGACCATCACAAATGATCATAAAAACTCATGTAATGTCATGTTTTATGCATGCTAATGTCCTTAATTACACACCATTATACTTTAAATTCCTCCGCCACTTGCATGGACGTGTCTGTTGATAATCGACTCCTTGTGCGATCCAAAAGCCCAATGCTTTATTTAACTCTGTCAATGTGAACAAACAAACAAACCATTAAAACAGAACAAACATCCACAGTGGTGACATGGGGGGCTTTTCCTGCCTATGACAGCATGGTTGGCTGCTCCCACTGAGCGTTGTTTCTTGATGCCAGTGTTTGCACCCTGTAAAAGGGCCCCATCATGTCTTTCTCTAATTGCTTCCATGTGTGAGTGTGATTCTGAGTGCTGAACTAGTATTGAACGGACATTTAACATACAAGGGATTAGTACGTGTAACTTTCTTTAGAGATGTATATAGAGCTATATTCTACACATATTCATGATATGTTGGTGAATAGTTGCTGAATAGTGGCTGATGTGTTATTTAAAGGGTTAGTTCACCCAAAAAAATTCTGTCATTAATTACTCACCCTCATGTCGTTCCACACCCGTAAGACCTTCATTCATCTTCAGAACATAAATTAAAATATTTTTGATCAAATCTGATGGCCTGCATTGCCAGCAAGATAATTAACACATTCAAATGCCCAGAAAGCTACTAAAGACATATTTAAAACAGTTCATGCGACTACAGTGGTTCAACCTTAATGTTATGAAGCGACGAGAATACACTTTGGCAGTTTGATACGCGCTCCAAACCACTAGTTCGAAACAAAAGATTCGCAAAGCTTCGAAGCTTCATGAAGCAGTGTTTTGAAATCACCCATCACAAGATATTGTTGAATAAAGTCGTTTTTTTTTTTTTCTGGCGCACAAAAAGTATTCTCATCACTTCATAATATTAATGTTGAACCATTGTAGTCACATGAACTGTTTTAAATATGTCTTTAGTATCATGGGTATTGAAAGTGTTTGTTATCTTGCTGGCAATAGAGGCCTCACTGAGCCATCGGATTTTATCAAGATGAACGAAGGTCTTACGGGTGTGGAACAACATGTGGGTGAGTAATTAATGAGAGAATTTTCATTTTTGGGTGAACGTCATAACTATAACGATTTCTGAATGAGCAGTTTTAAGAATGAGCTCTGTGTTGCGAATGTTAGCAAATGTCTATATAGTATCATCTGTTCAAAGAGCAAAAAAAATTCCATAATTGTCCCTTTACTGCATGCTTTAGATGAGCAGAGGAAATGACACATGAGTGTGCTGTGAAGGGAATTTGTGTCTCTCTGACTTGGACTTGTGTTTGTCAGTGGTATTATTGCATATCAGTAATTCATACCCCTCAGGGGAGAGCTAATCACTGGGGATTCTGCTGTAGACCAAAGTGTGAGGAATTCCTGTCCTGCTGCCAGGAACAGGCCGAACTGTGGAATGACAATGTCAGATTAGAAACATACAGAATAAAAAACGCCAGACAGGGATTTATGTATCATATTGTTCTTAAACAAATTTGGTGACACATCCACATGTTTCAAAACAAAAAGATTTTGTGCCTAGTTTTTGTTCTTTTTGACTAAAACATTTGTGTGATCCTAGTTAGCGGAACAGCTTCTGTCAGTTAATGTTGGCATTATCTGCTGGCTCTACTTAATAACACACACACAGAACATGTTTTATCATCTCAGCTGCCTGGTGTTTTTTTTTTTCTTTTTTTTTTACATCATGGTGAATGGAGGAACACATAGAGAAACAATGAATAGCTTTCCAGAGCTCTTTATTGACTACTTCAAATATATTTTATCGAAGTTGGAGCCATGGTGCAGCGTCTAGTCCATGTGCTCCAGATTTATTGAGTTGTTGTGCCCATTCCCTCTTCTCTCTTCCAATAATTTTCTGTCTTTCTCCACTATATCTATAAAGTTTTTTTAAAGAAAATGTGAAAAAAAAAATACTATAGTATTTACTATAGTAAACTAGTATTGGGTAAAGTCATTTGTTTATATTACTATAGTTGTTACATTACCACAACAACTTTAGAATTACCACAACAAATGAATTCAAGTACTATAGTATGGTTCAAAAACACTATAGTATTTTTCATGTGGGGTGTTTGCTCATTGCCTCCATAAAGCTAGAATGTTGTCGGTTGTTGCCAGTTTGTTGCTATATGATTGTTAATGTGTTCTGGGTGGTTGCAAGGCCTCAAAAGGTACAAAGAGAAAGGCTGAGGAAGATGAAAATGAAGGCAGGCCTAAAAACTGAGAGGATGAGCACATCAGCCAGAGGGAGGATGTTCAAGAGCGAGTGAGAGATGACAAAAGAAAAGTTCAGGGCAAAGGAGCAGGCAGCTATCTGAGGCAGCTGGGGACAAAACTGGACTTTTTGAGACCTTGGAGGAAAAGAGATGCTCAGATCTGAGGGACACACGTGTTTTCTCCTCATGATAAAGTGATGAGAACAACCAGTAAGTGTATGAACCACTGTTAGAGTTTATCTACAGATGGATGGAAGGCGCTGTGTGTGTATCAAGTGTTATGTATTCAGTGTTGTGTTCTGAGGGAGATTTCTTCAGACTGTGAGTGGTTTCCATTCAGCAAATGTGTAATTTAGCACAAGTATGCAGAGAATCTTGTAAGAAAAGGATATAATTGTCGGATTGTGGTGAGGTCATTTCCTGACCCGTCCACTTTTATGGTGGCTTATTTTGAGATACTCTTTGTTTTTGTACTCTCTTATTTCATCTCTTGTGGATCATTATCAAAAGCCTGTTTTTTTTGTGCTGTTCTGTATTGAAAAAGTGAATATGCGTTGAAAAAAGTTTGTGAAATTTGCTGTCTCCAGTCTGTCTGTTTCCATTCAATTGTCCTTTTACCGATAAATGGTGTGCGTAATGATGTCATCCTTTTAAAAAAATGCATTGTATGTTTTGTTGTATCTCTAAAAAAAATCTGCCCTTGAGCCGTTTCCATTCATAATTTTGCATATATCGCAAATTATTTTGTATCGTTCGCATCTCAAATAGTTGTAAGATATAGAGGGTAATGAGACAATTGAAATTCGCTAGTTTACAGCTTACTATTATCAAAAATAATATTTTTCAATTAGGACATATTAGGAAATATCAGAAGACAATGGCGAGGTTGAGTAGCTTGATTGTCAGGACTGAATATTCAACAATATTATTGATTTGACTGCACTGACACCATTAGATGAGAACTGAACTGAGCTGTCCATGAGCATGTGTGTGAGATCAGGTCGAAATTGATTAATAGATAAACTGCTGAAGAATTGTATCATTGTTTCTTTTCAGAAATCGAAGCAAAGGAAGCATGTGACTGGCTGAGGGCGGCGGGATTCCCACAGTATGCCCAACTTTATGAGGGTAAGAAATGGGATTAATATCTATAAACATACACACAGATGTCAAAGAATTGTTCGTTGATTCAGTGGTCTCAACAAACGTCTGTATTGTGGTTGCAGCTGTGAAGTTAAGTGACGGTAAAAAATCAGGAATGCAGTAGGGTGAGAGAGAGAGAGAGAGAGAGGGAGACAGAGAGAGAGAGCTGACTGTTGCTTTGAGTTTGAGATCACACCTATCCCATCCCACCTCAGCTGGGCGGACAAAAGCCAAGCAGGGATCACAAGCTGAATTATTCTTGATTTTCCGCTTCAGACATATGGAATAAAAAAGCTGCATTTATACAGCTGTGTGCTCCATTTGTCAGCATATTTTTTTCTTCCCTCTTTATCTTTTCTGGTCATTTTAGGGCCACGGCGTGCTATTTGCAGACTAGAGTTTCTATCCAAAGGGAGGAAGAGGTCATGGGAAAATGTCTTCATTATCACTGCCGGGAAAATACAGTCCTTTTGCCTCAGTCTTCCGCATAGGCCAACAAAGGGGTCGAGAGGATACTGTTCTCTCTGCCTCTCTCTCTCTCTCTCTGTTCCCCTGACTCCTCCTTATGATGCTTTACGTCAATGAGCAATAAAATGTCAACAATTCTATATTTAATGCCGTGTAAATTCAGAGCTCGGCTCTCATGAGAAAATGGAAGAAGCTCTCTTTGGCCTTGTGAGGTCATTATGCCATCATGACATAAATGAACTCCCAGATTCCACTGGGAAAATACCTTAGTGTTCATCTTGATCTGTCTTTCCTCCTTTTTGCTAATTGTCCGCATTTGTTTGAGTCATTCTGAGTGAGATATGCGATAACCCCAGGTTCAGTTTCAGAGCTGGTCTGCTGTGTGTAATGTAATCAGTGAAAGAGCGTCTGCCAGAGATTGCACTTTCTTTATAAGAATTACACCACAGCTGCTATGGATCTGTGATCCTCTGCAGAACCTCCGCAGATGTCTGGCTGGACAAACTAGAAACATTTTATCCAGTTATCTCTCTATCTGTTTATTTCTCCCTTTCTATTTTAATTCATGATTGTGATTTGCTATGTCTTGAAAATAACATTAAAGGATTAGTTCACTTTCAAATGAAAATGTACTCACCCTCAAGCCATCCTAGGTGTATATGACTTTCTTCTTTCTGATGAACACAATCGGAGATATTTTAATAAATATCCTGACACATCCTAGCTTTATAACGGCAGTGAACGGGACCCACGAGTATGAGCTGAAGAAAGTGCTTCCATCCACATCCATCCATCATAAACATGTGCTCCACACGGCTCCGGGGGATTAATAAATGCCTTCTGAAGCAAAGCGCTGCGTTTGTGTAAAAAAAAATCAAAAAAATCCATATTTAACAAGTTAAGAAGTCAAATATCTAGCTTCCGCCAGACCGCCTTCCATATTCAGCATATGAAGAAAGTGTAAAACTCTTGCAGTTCAAAAAGTTTACGCTACATCCTGCATCCATTTACGGAAAAAGTGTAACTGACGCGACGTCAGTTTACACTTTCTTCGTAACTTGAATACGGAAAGCGGTCTGGTGGAAGCTCGATATTTTACACAAAAGGATATGTTTTACACAAACGCATTGCTTCGCTTCAGAAGGCCTTTATTAACCCCACGGAGCCTTGTGGAGTACACGTTTATGATGGATATGGCTTGAGGGTGAGTAAAGCGTGGGGTAATTTTCATTTGAAAGTGAACTAATCCTTTAAATAACATGCACGTGATCCTTATGTGAACTTTTGTGATCACTTATTGTGAAGATATTGGTTACTTACATTAAACCTCTTGAACAGGACAGAAAATGATCTTCTTCCTGTCTCTGCCTACAGATTCCCAGTTTCCCATTGAAATATCCGCAGTCAAGAGGGACCATGACTTTCTCGACAAAGACCTTGTGGAGCCTCTTTGCCGGTAAGTTTCTAAATGTCAAGATTATCTCAATATCTTGAGATTGTTGAGATTGAGAGGCTTGCAGTCTACAGGATGGAACCTGATACACCGTCTTCACTTAAAATGACAGCTGTGAAAATCAAAGGCCTTACTGTCAATCAAGTGTTCTGATGGCTGTGTTGTTCTGTCCATTTATATTGCTCTGTGTTGAACAGTTTGTTTTCATTTTGAAGAGAAAAATGGAATTGTTAATGCAGTGATTTAAGTGACGCACACACTTAACGATTGTAAGGTCGATTATGAATGTAAATTGATACTTATGACTGATCGCGCTCAAACGCGTCCAGTCGCGTTCAGTCTGCGATTACAGTCGGTGTTCAAATTCCATGTGTAAGTATATAAATCGGCTTCAGTCGCAGGAAACAATCGCTTGTATGTTGAGCACAGTCTTAGAATGTTTTAGCTAGTCATTAAATGTGTGCCCGGCTTTAGTAGAGAAATTATTTTTTTAAAGGCCAAAGGTCTGTTTCTTTTTATAACGATTTTTTTGTCACATAAGAGCATGAATAGATTAGAGAGAAGCTATTAGCTATTTGTATATGTTCATTTATTTTATTTCTGGCATTATTATCATTATTATTATTATTTTAATGTATTTGTTTTGTATCTTTGATGGTACTACTATCATTTGTTGTTGGGTAGTATATGTGAATGCATGTTCATCTATATTCATAAATTCTGTAAAAAAAAAAAATTTTTTATCTTTTTATTACAAACGTTTTATTTTATTTTAATTTGTTTTTTTTGTTTTTCATAAAGTCTTTAAAAACACACTACATCTTTTCCCCAAAAGTCCTTTTTATGAGCAACTGTGTTTTTTTACTTTTATTTTATTTTATTTTTTTTGTTTTTTATTCATAAAGTCTTTAAAAACACACAACACCTTTTCCCCAAAAGTCCTTTTTATGAGCAAATGTGTTTGAAGAAACTTCAGCAGTTTTTTTTTTTTTTTAAGACCAGTACCCAACAGACGAAAGACTATTGTTGCCCCCCATCCTGCATGTACAAGTACGAGAAAGCTCAGTGGTGCTGGCCCAGTGGCGACCCCACCTCTGTAGCTGTCTGACCCATGTCCTCCATAAAGTCTGTCCCCTTCCCCGACGCTTTGATCCCTAATGCAGCCCCCATGGAGTCCGCTCTGATGTCCCTCTCAAAGGCCTGAGGGAGCATGGGGGGGGTTAGGTTTGGTGGTATAGGCTACTAACAGATGGTTGTGTGTGTTTGTTTGAAACGAGGCCCGGGTTTGAGTCGTTGAGGGTTTCTAGCAGGTTGTCTCCCTGTCTAATGCCACTAATGACAGCGTTAGTGAGATCTGACAGCTTTACTGTCAGAGAATACACACACTGCTCTTAAGGACTGTGTCTGCTGGCATGATAATGGCATTTCATTATCACGCCACAGACACGATATTTAGGCATATTTATGTGGCCATCTGGGCCTGGATGTTTAATTAGGGAATTTTGATTGAAAAGTGGGGCAGATTGTGTCGGCAGAAAGCTGATTAACAGCGCTGATGTCACGATGGAACATTTTAGCGTGTCAAAAACAACAAGTCTGGTTTTATAGGTAAAATAATAGCTTGTTTGTGTCTGGAATGGATATAAAGTGAGGGGTCTGCAGTCTCTTGTAGAGTAAAGAAGATTGTGTCTCTGTGTGTTTAAAAAGGGGTGGAGAAAACCTCTTCAGGGGTGAAGATCAGTCAGATGAGAACGTTAAAGGGCGCTTTAGGGTTAGATCAAAGGGGAGGCGGACGAGAAGGTGGATTGCCCACTCTCTCGCTCTTTATCCTTCTGTTTTTCCTTCTGCAGTCCCATCAGAGTCTCATTCATTCATGGCCATGTCTTGAAAGAGATTAGAACCTACGGCTGCCAAGCAGTCCCGTCACTCTTTCCGTCGGCCAATCAGGACAGAGATAGTGAGAGTTTCTTGAAATCTATACCTGCACGTAGAGAGGCAAACAGAGGTTAGACGAGTGTAGGATCTACAGTGGATTGTCTCTCTCTCTCTCTCTCTCTCTGTGGCTGTATGGTTTCTTTGTGGTGGAGATGAGAGTGACGGATGCACCAGTGACTGTGTCTCCTCTCTTGCAGTCGACTCAACACTCTGAACAAGTGTGCCTCCATGAAACTGGACGTGAGCCTCCCCAAGAAGAAAGTAAGTTTTCTATTTAATCGAAAAATGCAGTCTTAAATGGGTTTTGGGTAAATTTGTCAAGAAATATCTGCGTCATATTTACAAACAATGAAGAAATGTTTGCAAACAAAGAGATGTGTGTGTATACTGTATATCTTGCGCTCACCAAGGCTGCATTTATTTGATCAAAAATACAATAAAAATAGCAATTTTGTGAAAAATGATTACAATTTAAAATAACTGTTTTAATGTATTTTAAAATGTAATTTATTCAAAAAAAAAAAAGAAGCTGAATTTTCTGAAAACTCAGGTTTTCATTTCATGACTCCAGTCTTCAGTGTCACATGATCCTTCAGAAATCATTCTAATATGCTGATTTGATGCTCAAGAAACATTTCTTATTATTATCAATGTTGAAAACAGTTGTGCTGCTTAATATTTTTGTGGACACTGGTACATTTTGTCAGGATTCTTTAATGAACAGAAAGTTCAAAAGAACAGCATTTATTTAAGCTAGAAATCTTTTGAAACGTTATAAATATCTTTACTAATCACTTGATCAATTGAATGCGTCCTTGCTGAATAATACTAGTAATTTGTTTAAAAAACTTTTGAATGATATAATGTATATATCATGAATTTAAGTTATGAAGATTTTAATCATTACTGTATAACATTATATAATATTATATTACATTCTATTGATTACATTACACTTTTTGTGCATTACAGTAATACGAATTTTGGGGAGAATGTCCTTCATTGTCATGAAAATAATTTCACAATACAATCTTAATAGTGTCTTTGCAAAATACATTTTTAATCAATGAAAAACATTTCTTCATAAGATTCACACATTTATGTTATAGACAAATGGAAATTAAATATATATTCAATAAATAATCTATGTTTTCACTATTACTGTAATGGCTTTGGTTTATGGTTCAGGTATGTCTGTGAATTAAAAATCTGTCTTTAGAGTAAATCTGTCTGTCTGGGTTTTGAAAATGGATTATATGGCCTATGGACTGCTTACAATAAAGAAGATTATATAAAAAGAGCAGTCGTGCACAGTCAATAGAACTGATGCTGGTTTTAAGCACAGAAATGTCCGTTTAATTTTCAGTCGAGACTCTTTGACTGTTTACTCAGGGGTCGTATTTCATTCTAATTATGATTGTAAACTGTGGATCTCATTCAGTAGGTCATTTCTGAAGCTTCTGCTTCACTGACATCTCAGGCATGTGAAAGGGGTCTTTGGGTGTTGCTCTCTTTAACACAACCAGATGGTGATTTGATACCTGTTATGTTCATGTCCTCTTGTTTGGATGATATTTGAGAATTCCCCAAACCAGCTAGTATGACTTAGGGGATGTTTTTGAAATAGTCTCCTGACATTTTTCAAATACCATGACCCTCTTTTGACATCATCACTATTATTCAATTTAAATGTATGAGGTCTGTGATATTTTAAATAGGAAATGGGTTGTGGAAGTGTATACAATGCTAAGAGGGTGTCAGAGCCCTTCACAGCTCTTTCCTGTACTGTGAGCTTATGTGTCTGGACTTTACTATCTATAAAACGTATTGGTAACATCTGTACAATGAAACCTTAATATAACGTTCATGACAATTTAAGTTTTTTATAACTGTAAATAAATTAGAACTATGAATAAATTAATGTCATTTGACTGCTGTAAAAATATTTTAGAAAGAAAGAAAACAGCTGTGGAAAAAAAGAGATTACCTACATTAACAGCAAAAAAAATAAATCTTAAATTACATGGCCCAGCCCAAGTTAGCTTTCATATTGGGAGATATTTGCATGCATCAGGGAGCCGCTTTCAAAATGCGGGGTATTATAGGGAGCGGCGGTGCTCAGCACACATTCTACAAGATCAGACATTTGTCAGACCTGTGTCAGACTCTGGTGTGCAACGAATCCTCC
Organism: Anabarilius grahami; assembly: GCA_003731715.1. Taxonomy (NCBI): domain Eukaryota; kingdom Metazoa; phylum Chordata; class Actinopteri; order Cypriniformes; family Xenocyprididae; genus Anabarilius; species Anabarilius grahami. The sequence continues at coordinate 6,326,240 of RJVU01007007.1, read as the reverse complement.
GCCATGGTCTTGTCGGTCATCTCATCATTTACTCTAGTCACGTGATCAGTGAACTGATTCCTGCTGCACTATGTATGACTCTGCATCTCGTGTTGGATGAGTTGGATGGAATTGAAGCGACTGTTATCCAACTGAATTAAATGTTTTTTATTTCTATAAAGAGCAAAACGACAGTGGAGGCATAATGTAAATGTAGTGGGGGAATATTCTATCCTAATTTCACCCTCACATTCCATCATGGCACTATCGCTAGACTGCTTTTCACCTCGATGAGAAATCTCATCACATTTTAATCTCTCTAGATCTCATGGCACGAAATTTCGTCACACCCCTACTATATACTGTATCTTTATGACTGTAGTTAAGGAGCTAAAACTCTAAAACATGTCAAACAAAGTCTATTCCTGTGCTTTCTTGTGCCCGCAGAGTGAGGACTCTGATGAGGAGGACCTGCTGGCCATCAGCAATAGATGGACATTTGAGTGGAACAGCCGCCGCTGGTCACGTCTGCAAGACATTGATTACCTCTTGGGTAGAGTGGAGGAGCGGAGCCCCTCAGAGGTGGGTGAGCATCTGCGGACCACTGTGAGCAGCGAGAGCATTCTGACAGACCTTAGTGAGCCGGAGATCTGCTCCCTCCACAGTGAAGACTCCTTGGCTGCCATGCCTGACTCCGCCTCACTCACCCCACTGCACTTACCCAGAGAGCTGCCTCATTACGGTTCACTTCCTGCCAAGAGCAGGCGACGTGGACGCACACGCGCCAAAGACTTCTTGAGGAGGATGGAGACGCTGGGTCGGACGTGGGGGCCGTCAATGGGTCGTTCAGAGCGACGCTCTTTGGTTATTAGCGGCCCAGTTCTGCAAAGCGAGCCAGAGGCGCTAAAGACTCTACGATGTGTTCAGATTTTTAACGAAGGGCCTCTAAACTCTGAAAACATGCCACCTGCCAACAACTGCCCAAATTCGTTGGCCAGCAGTGAGGCCAGCAGCCAATCGGAGACCAGCGGTAGTGCTGGAAGTACGCCGAACATGAAGGGACGTGTTTCAAAGTCGTATCCTCCTGGTAAACGTGCAGGCATCTACCTGGAGGACATTGATGTTCTCGCCGGAGCCCCCCAGAGGAGGAGATCGGTTGAACAGAGCCGAAAAAATGATTTCCGCTCCTATGACGAGCTGTTGGTGCATATCCCAAAAGATCACAAACCTGGTACCTTCCCTAAAGCGCTGTCAATCGAGAGTCTGACGCCAGCCAGTAAGGAACAAAGAAACTGGAAGGTTCTGGATTCAGAGCCACAGCCATATAAGTGCAGGAAAGTTGGCGGAAGGGAACTCCGGCCCGTGACGCGCTGCTGCCCGCGGGGAAGCAGGATCAGCGTGTACGATAACGTACCTGGCTCACACCTGTATGCGAGCACAGGGGACTTATTAGACCTTGAGAAGGAGGATATTTTCCCACATTTAGATGACATATTGCAGCATGTGAATGGCTTGCAGCAGATCGTGGACCATTGGTCCAAAAACGTCTTGCCGGAGAGTGAAGGGGAGGGGGAGGGNGGCGGGACCAGAGGATTATTGATGGCCAATCTTCCAGTCAGATCACGCTGGACTTTGAGGGGACCTCTGTAGAAGGCCTGACCACTCCAAGCGACGGCAACAAGGACGGGGTTTCGTTAAATGACACGGACACCTCCAGCACCAGAGAGAGGAGAGACTCGGGGGTGGGAGCTTCTCTCACACGACCACAGTAAGACTTCAGGATGGATATACTGAGAGGCGCTCATTCAAATATCC
>RJVU01007007.1:6310176-6324324 GCA_003731715.1 Anabarilius grahami | reverse complement strand
TATATATATATATATAGATAGATAGATATAGATATATTTGTATTGTTCAGATGTTTTTCTGCTAACTTGAACTTTAATAGGCAGAAAAAAGATGAAAAATCGCTTGAATACTGATAACTGAAGTGCGTTATACAAAATCTTGTGTGACTGCCCCATAATCATTTTTTGTTAGGGCTTGGTGTGTAAGAACACAAAACATTTTTTTTATCATATTGCAGTAGTTATTTTTATTTATACTTTAAAGAGCAGCATAAAATGATCTTTCCATAATCTGATTTTCATGAATATTTATGTTTTTTTGTATTTCTAGCCTTAGATGGCCGAGCTTCAGGATGTCAAACCTCCTCAGCCAATCAGGAATCTCGCTACAGATATCTAGCCAATCAGTGGGCCAGCTTAGCTTGCTGCAGAAATTCTCTTTATTGCGTCTCACTGCAGTCATGGAAAAATACTCCATGTCCAACAAGCATGGGTGGACTTGGTGAGTTGCCTACAAACAAATTTGGGACTGAGCATTAGGAAAATATAAATCTTTATACAGTACAATGAGAAAGAATGTGACATCAAGTATTCAGGATACAGCGTACACTACCATTTAAACGTTTGGGGATGGTGAGATTTTTTAAATGTTTTTGAAAGAAGTCTCTTATGCTCACCAAGGCTGCATTTATTTGATCAGAAATAAAGTAAAAACAGTAATATTGTGAAATTTAATTTAAATTAAAATAACTGTTTTCTATTGTAATATATTTTAAGATGTAATTTATTCCTGTGATGCAAAGCTCACATTTCAGCAGCCATTAATCCAGTCTTCAGTGTCACATGATCCTTTATAAATCATTCTAATGTGATCAATACTATTTCTTAGTATTATCAATTTTGAAAACAATTGTTCTGCTTAATATTTTTTTGGAAACTGTGATGCATTTTTTCAGGATTTTTTAATAGACACTTCAAAAGTATAGCATTTTGTTTTTAAATAGAAATCATATTTTAATTACTTGCATGTCTGTACTGTCACTTTTGCATCCTTGCTGAATAGAAGTATTAAGTTCTTTCAAAAAATGTAATGCCCCCAAACTTTTGAATGGTAGTGTACATATGTAAGTCAAGGATCTCTTTTAAAGCAACAAAATGAATCAGTTTTGGAAAGTCCCTGTGGAGTGTCATTGGGGGTTTTCTTGTCAGTTATTAGCTCTTATTGAATGACACACCGATCAAAGTGTCTCCTCAGTCAAGCGAGTCTTGTGTTAAACCTCCAGAGCTTGTGGAACAATCTCATCCCACCATCTACAGTAAATCACAGTTCTGCCCTTCAACTCTGCACTCTTCCAGTCATACTCCTTCCTGCATTATATACATTCAAGACTGATCTCCTCTTCTCAATACTGTGTGTGTATCTTCTTAGGTCAGTGCCAAAATTTATGAAGAGAATGAAGGGACCAGACTACAAGGATAAGGTGGTTTTCGGCATTCCTCTGATTGTCCACGTACAGCGGTATGGATACCCTCTGCCCTTAAGCTTACAGCTTGCCCTGCGATTTTTAAGGAGCCAGTGTTTGGACCAGGTACACAGTTTCATTCACATTTGCAAGATTGATTATAAAGTTAGGTAACAGTCTTAAGTTATTGCAGAGTCAGTCAGAAAAATCTTGATGGTCTAGTCCAGTCACTGCCTCATTTCTAAAAATAGAAAAGCCAAAGTTTACAACCCTTAATAATCTTTGATTTTCTTCCCTGTATGCTAATGTCTTGGATCAAAGATCAAAATAGATATATTCGCTTCATTTAGTTTTTAATGGTGCTTGAATCATTATTACTATTGCTCATATTTTGGATTAGAATTGAACAAACGTTTGTGCAACAGTCATGAATGATACCTCAAATTGTGCAGTTTGTTGAGTAGATGAGTGCTATTTCTTTTCCAAGTGATCAGATGTATGATTTTCATCTGATGGACAAAAAAAACACTGAAAAAAGTCCATACACTTACATAGACTTTCAGTAAAGGTGTGTTCACATTAGCAAAATTTCATAGCCAAATAAAGGTCTATTGTCCATTGTTGATAGTTTAGTGATGCATGAAACACCACTCACACAGAGGCCACTTTCAAACCAAACAGATTTGTGTTGGTGAACATGCGTGACCAACTTGAAAATGAGCAGAATCCGTGCCCTTGTAAAACCGCCAATTGTTTGGATTCCTGTTGAAATGAGTGGATTTCGCCAGCAAAATTTCACCAAGCAATGGTAATGCCACACCTTTGGCAGCCACACAAAAAATCCCTAGCAACCACTTAGCGGCACCCAGGGAACCACCCACAACACCCTAGCATCGCAATCGCCCCTCACATTTTCTTTATAAAAAGTAAAAATCTTATTTGCTTTTCTCATTGTGCTTCAGGTGGGACTTTTCCGTAAATCTGGAGTGAAGTCTCGTATTCAGGCTCTCAGGCAAATGTGTGAAACCTCCCCAGAAAATGTGAACTACGAGGATCAGTCCGCGTATGACGTGGCGGACATGGTCAAACAGTTCTTCAGAGACCTACCTGAGCCTCTCCTCACAAGCAAAATGGGCGAGACCTTCCTCCACATATACCAGTGTAAGAGCATTTCCTGTCTGTTATGAGCTCATGTGTACAAATACTACATGCAGTACTTTCAAATCCCTAACACTCTATATTGTACTTTTTTTCTACCCAGATGTCCCTAAAGAACAACGCTTACAGGCTGTGCAGGCAGCCATCATGCTGATGGCCGATGAAAACCGTGAGGTCCTGCAGACGCTGCTGTGCTTCCTAAATGATGTCACTTCCTCTGTTGAGGAGAACCAGATGACCCCCATGAACCTGGCAGTGTGCCTCGCTCCTTCGCTCTTCCACCTCAACATCATGAAGAATGATAACCTGTCGCCTAGGTAACAGAGTTCTGTTTTTAGTGCATTCCAACACGTGCTCTACTTAGAAAGGGTGAAACTTGTGTTTCATTATTGTATGGAGTTATAGGATGGTATGTGTGCTTTGTCATTAGGACTCCAGGGCCCTGAGGTGTCGTGAGAAGGCGTGAAGTGTTTTATTAACTCAATGTACAAACAACTCCCCCATCATTGTGTTCATTAGGGAGCATTACTCGACACAGAGCAGACATACTTCCCTGAGGGCCAGAGACAGGAGGAGGTGTGGAGGGCGTTTTAAAAGAGACGGATAGTTTAGGTTCACCTCAGACTTGCCCAGACCAGGCGGAGTGGGGTGGGGGCATCATGAGACTTCTTCATGTATAAAATGAGATGTTTTTCATTGGCTTAATAGTTTGTTTTATATGCTTACAGCCACAAAATATTATGGATCACTTAGAAGCTCGTGCACACGATGTCTTTTATTGCATTTAGGTCTATTCAGAAGAAGTATGCCACTGGGAGGCCAGACCAAAAGGACCTTAATGAGAACCTTGCAGCCACTCAGGGGCTTGCGCACATGATTGCTGAATGCAATCAGCTATTTGAGGTACGAGATACTTGTTCTGTCATGATTGCAATGAGGTATGTGTGCAATGAGAAGTTGTGGTTGTCTATGCAAAATTGTTTGGAGAACAAGTACAAAATGTTTAGCTGACCATTGTAATCATTTCATTATGGTTTTCCCTTGAATACACTACCATTTAAAAGTTTGGGATCTGTAAAACTTTTTTACATTTTTTAAAGAAATTAATACTTTTATTCAAGGATGCATTAAATGTGTTTAAAAGTGACAGTAAAAATGTTTACATTGTTGGAAAAGATTTTGTTTCAAATAAATGCTGTTCTTTTGAACTTTCTATTCATCAGATAATCCTGAAAAAAAAAAAACTGAGATTTGCGCAATAATATAATCCAGCTGGAAAACTTCCGGTGAAATGTCACTTGTTGGTTTGTCGGTATCTTCAATGTCCTGAGGTAGCTTTAACAGCATTAAAAGTATAATACTTATTTTATAATCAGAATATAGTCACTTAAATAGTCACTTAAACGTTCATTTAGTTATTTAAACGTAAGACAACATAAAAAAGACGTGTCTCAGTGTTCCCCCTCGGCAAAATTCAATTCGACCATTTCACACATTTTACTCTTTCGTGTGAAAAAAACATCAACACACTGTAAATTCAAGATTTATTGTGCACTTAATTAGATTCATTGAATAAAATGTGAGTTTTGGCTAAATAAATGCTCCTCTGCCACCATCTGCTGGTTATAGTGGTAATTAATGTTTTTTTGTTTGTTTTTTTGTTTTTTAAATAAAAGTGTTTTCTATCAAATGTTGGATTTCCTACATCTTGAAACGGGGACATCTATAAATGGGGACAATTTCAGAAGGATGTTTTTGGTCATCACGTTAAAAATAACATTTAAATTGTTGGAAAAATGTTGCGTGTGCGTGTCCAATTACAGACACAATCAATGAAACTGCGATAACTGCATTAAAATATGAATACAACATTAAAAAGTCAACCATTGATGGTTTTGTGTCGATGTTCAGCGAGTACAGTTCACCAGAAATGCCCAAACTGGCTTAACGAAAACCAGGAAGTGACCGTGCATATGGTCAATATGTAATAATATTTCATGATAATACTGTTTTTACTTTATTTTTGACCTTGGTGCATATAAGAGACTTTCAAAAACATTAAACAATCTTGCTGACCACAATTATTTATTTATTTATTTATTTTAGTGTCAGAGTTGGAGGACAAAAGGAGACTTCTTTTGAAATGTTTTTTTTTTCTTTTAATGTGGTTTGTGCAGATTCCTCAGGAGATGGTTTCCCAGTCCAGGAACTCGTACATGGAAGCTGAGCTGCTGGCGCCCTCTTTAGACGAGCTCTGTAAAAAACAGTCGCAACAGGACGAGGAAGAGGAAGAAGAGGAGGAGGAAAGCACATATCGCTCTTATCTGGAGAGCCTGATACAGAATTTGACGAAAGAGGCCAAAGACAAGACCAAGGGCTGGGTGGCCAGATCAAACATTGACAATATTGAGCTATCATTCAAAAAGGTAATAACAAATATTAGATACAGATTTATGTACAGTATGTTTGTATACTTTCATTCATTCATTCATGTTATATGGAATATGCTTTGAATATTTACTTTTGTAATAATATCCAGTATTACTTTCATAAAAATGATACTATAAATTAAAACATAAATTAATTTCGACAAATAAGTGCATTAAAATCGTGCAGCTATCTGTGGATTATCAAGCTTATACAATGGTTATTTGCCAACAATGACAACTTTAAGCAGTTATTGTTGTTTGCTGCGCAATATTTGACCGGAAGGGTAAAATTTACTATTTTCATCAGTTACGGCTCATTAGATCTACCATTCTGCCTGCTTTGAATGAGATGGAGATAAAGTAGGGCGTAAGATTACATTTATTTGAATGAATAAATGATTGCATTTATTTGAATTTGTGTGTGCTTCTATAAAAATAGCTCATTCATATAAATGGGTGATTAAACTGACTTAGAACTACCTGTGCATTAAATGGTTTTAGTACACACCTTCCAGCCAATCAGAATCAAGTATTCAGATAGACCATGGTATATATCTGATCTGAGTTTGAACAAATAATGTGAGATACATAACATGGAATGTAGTGCATGGTTGCATTTATGGGTGACCTAAGTTGGAATCTGGCTTGTGTCATTTCCCACCCCCAATTTCCTGTCTGCTCTGACTATCCTATCCAATAAAACACCAAAACCCCGTAAAATAAATAAAAGTCTGAGGGAAGTCTTTTGTCTCTCACAGGTGGGAGACGGGACCCCGTTGAGACGCTGGCGTGTGTCTGCAGAGGTGGAAGCTCCTCCATCGGTGGTGCTGAACCGTATACTGCGAGAGCGCCACCTGTGGGACAGTAACCTACTACAGTGGAAGGTTCTAGAAACTCTGGACAAGCAGACAGAAGTGTATCAGTATGAGCTGAACAGCATGGCCCCTCACCCCAACAGAGACTTTGTGGTGCTCAGGTGAGTACAAAAACAAATCCTGCTTATTGTTTACGGTTTCATCCCATTAGCAAATATCTGAATGAGCTGAACTGATTACACCATTAAGGCTGTAAGAAAGGCATGTGCTTCATTTGAGCATCTGTATCAAGAGCTTTTTGTGCGTCACACAGTTCTTGTGATTCTCAAGGTCGTAAAAAGGTCTAGCATACCCCTGCTGAACAGCTGGGCATTCATGGAGTATTACTGAAGGAGACTCACTGAGCACACTACTGTTAGGTCAACATAAAATGCTTTGAACTAAGCAAATTAGAACACTCAGGTCATGCCCAGAATACCACTGTAAAATTACAGTTTAACATCATTTGACAAATAGGCATTTGTGAGGTGCAAACAGTAATCTGATCGAAGCAAAACATTCGGCTGGAATATTACATTTTATTTGATAATCAAATATGCACTTGGCAGATTGAAACCTACATCTCATCTGTCTGTGTCAAGGATGTCAGACACACTATCAGAGTTTTTGCTGTGATTTATATTGGTGTTATTTTCTTTTCTGTTTAGGACGTGGAGGACAGATATGCCAAAAGGGGTGTGTGTACTGGTGTCTGTGTCGATCGACCATGAGGAAAGCCCACAGCTGGCTGGAGTGAGAGGGGTAGTTCTGGAATCACAGTATCTGCTAGAACCATGTGGCTCTGGCAAGTCCAGACTCACACATATATGCAGAGTTGATCTGAAGTAAGTGTATTGAAGACAACACTTACAGTATACACTACCGTTCACATGTTTGAAGTCAGAAAGATGAATGATAGTAAGGACACATCAAATGTGACAGTAAAGACATTTATAATGTTATAAAAGATTTATTTTTCAAATAAATGCTGTGAACTTTTGAACTTTATATTCATTAAAGAATCCTACAAAAATGTATCAGGGTTTCCACAAAAATATTATTCAGCACAACTGTTTTCAACTTTGATAATAATAAGAAACGGCCAAGTGAGTATATTAGAATGAATTCTGAAGGATCATGTGACACTGAAGACTGGAGTAATGATGCTGAAAATTCAGCTTTACCATCACAGGAATAAATTACATTTTAAAACATTCAAATAGAAAAAAGTTAAGTAAAATAATATTTCACAATATTACTGTTTTTACTGTTTGTTTGTTTTTGGGGTTTTTTAAATGCAGCCTTGGTGAGCAAAATATATATATTTAAATTTTTTCTTTTTAATAAATTTGCAAAGTTATCACAAACCACAAAACTTTTTATCTCACAAATCACATGTGATTTTATATATATACAGTACAGGCCAAAAGTTTGGAACCACTAAGATTTTTTATGTTTTTAAAAGAAGTTTCGTCTGCTCACCAAGGCTATATTTATTTAATTAAAAAAACAGTAAAAAACAGTAATATTGTGAAATATTATTACAATTTAAATTAACTGTGTACTATTTAAATATATTTGACAAAGTAATTTATTCCTGTGATGCAAAGCTGAATTTTCAGCATCATGACTCCAGTCTTCAGTGTCACGTGATCATTCAGAAAATCATTCTAATATGCTGATTTGCTGCTCAATAAACATTTATGATTATTTTCAATGTTGAAAACAGTTGTGTACTTTTTTTTTCAGGATTCCTTGATGAATAGAAAGTTCAAAAGAACAGCATTTATCTGAAATACAAAGCTTCTGTAGCATTATACACTACCGTTCAAAAGTTTGGGGTCAGTAAGGATTTTTATTTTTATTTTTTTGAAAAGAAATTAAAGAAATGAATACTTTTATTCAGCAAAGATGCATTAAATCAATCAAAAGTGGCAGTAAAGACATTTATAATGTTACAAAAGATTAGATTTCAGATAAACACTGTTCTTTTGAACTTTCTATTCATCAAATAATCCTGAAAAAAAATATTGTACACAAATATTTTGTACAATTGTACACATTAAATGTTTCTTGAGCAGCAGATCAGCATATTAGAATGATTTCTGAAGGATCATGTGACACTGAAGACTGGAGTAATGATGCTGAAAATTCAGCTTTGCCATCACAGGAATAAATTACTTTATGAAATATATTCAAATAGAAAACAGTTATTTTAAATTGTAATAATATTTCACAATATTACTGTTTTTACTGTTTTTTTAATCTTTGGTGAGCAGATGAAACTTCTTTTAAAAACATTAAAAATCTTAGTGGTTCCAAACTTTTGGACTGTACTGTATATACAGTCACTATATCACTTGAAGTGCGCTTTCAGAGTTCCTCTAAAACCCTCCACCTGTATAGATCTGCTATGGGTAATTGATATATGCTATTTGTGCAGCAGCAGTATGTCTTACATACAGCAGCGTATCGGCATATGTATTGGCAGTAGCAAGTTCCTGTACTTGCTCTGCAGCAGCAATAATCTACAGCAGCAGCGTAGCAGATCTATTCCACCAAGACCAAATACATTAACATTGTCATATCCATTACCATGCAAAAAAATCTCCCTAGAGTTGTCATGATTTTTGTTATATTATCACATATGATTTGTTCTTTAATATATCAGACATGGTTGTAATTGTCTTTATACTGTTTGTTTCATTTGAACAGAATTATTCTTCTGGTTCATTAGAAATTCCTTGTTGTGAAGTGCTTCCTTAATGCATGTGTAATGAAGGCAGTACATAACTCTTAATTGTCCTAAATTACACTTGAATGCTTCACTAAATGCTGTATATTTGCTTGCTGTTCCAGAGGAAAGTCTCCAGAGTGGTACAACAAAGCCTTTGGCCATCTCTGTGCTAGCGAGGTCACTCACATCCGCAACTCCTTCCAGGCTTTGGATCCTGAGGGCCCAGAGACCAAAATCTGAGCAGGGCTACATGGAGTCAGACATGAGGGAATTCGGATGTAGTTCACCGTCAGGGCAGATGGTCACAGAGAACGAACTTGGAGAGATTCACGACAGAAGACAAGAGCAAATGGAAGGTTTTTTTGTGTGTTTCTAGCCCCTAAACAACAACAAACTGCCATGTCCTGTTGGTTTAATAGACTGTGGATCATTGGGATTCATTTTAGAGTGTTTTACCCCTTATAGGGCATTTAATGTAGTCTGTTTATTTCATATGAATTTATGCAGCTGTTCAAAACTGCCACTTTTGAAATGGCATTTGTTGTGTGTTTTGAGGGCATGTGATTAGAAAAGATGGACAGAGAAAGTGACAGAGATAGACTCCAGTGTAGCCATGAAGCCATGCCTGTTAAAAAAAAAAAAAGTCATGACGCTGCTTCCTGTTGTCCAGTCTTTACCACAGCAGACAGCTTTAACTAGCACCTTCAGAGCTTCGCTTACAACAAACAGATGTGGATGACAAGCCACCTCATGCTAATCAAAACACAGCAGGTCTGGTTTAGTTTTACCAAGCACTTCAACCTAAAGTACTGCATTCTCAAACCAAATTTAGGTACGTTATTGTCTAAACATTATTTAAACTGTGTATTTAGGTGTTTTATCCTCATTTGAATGAAGCTAGTGTTACAGTGACTATATTTTTAAACTAAGATTGTATCCTGGTGATGTATTGATGTGAAGTATTTACTGACAAGCCCATATTATTTCTAAGTTCTGTTTGAAGAAATATGTTGTTTATCGTTACAATAGTCCTTGATTTCATTCGCAGGTAAGCAATAATGTATTTTCATGATAAATGCACCAGTACTGTGCTCTTCTGACAATGCAATATGATTTAAGATTAAAAATCAAAGTTGTAAATAATATAGGCAATGCTATGATGATTGTTGCAAGTATGCATTATTATTATTATTATTATTGCTGTCATTGTTAAATGTTGCTGTGTCACACTCTACAATGTCTAGGACATGAATTCATTTCACTGCTTCTGAGAAGCATGTCTATTCTATTCACAAAGCTGTACATTTGTGTGTGTTTGTGTATAAATGTGTAGATACAATTCTGGTTGTATATTTTGTACAAAAACGAGGCTTATGGGCAGGTTAATCTGCTTTTATGCTCAGTTAATTTCCTCCTCATATCAATATTTTGCTTGAAATATCATTGCAAGCTGGTTTAATCAGCTGGCTTGTTCAGTGCTGTTGGGAACTGTGGGTTTGACTTGAGCTCAATGGCAGGAGGAGGGTGATATGTTGTGGCTCCAAAGTAGTTTTTGAACAGTAACAGGGTGATTGGAATTCCAATCATTTGGAAATGTGAAAAATAAAACCTCAATGCAGTACTGTTTACTGTTTTCAGGATTTGTTATTTGGTTTAAACATATTTTTTGTATTCACTGAGTTTATTCTGCCTTGTTGGTCAGTCCAATAGGCATGTCCAAAATATAGAATAAATATAACTTTCTTAAAACATTGAACTGTAGATCAACAGTGGGATCGAACTAACTAAAATGAATCACACAGGCTGAAGAAAAAGAAAATCCTATCACGGCTTACCACCAGATGGCAGTATGGATGCACCACAGACACAGTAGCATACTAGATACTAGCATTTGCAGATGCGTTTTTGGAGTAATACTAACATACAAAAAACCTAGATATTTAGAGGTCACAGAACTATTCAATTGCTTATGAATAACATTGCCAGTAATTAGCAGTGATTGTGTTTTCTCTTGGGTCTGCAGAACCCGAGAGAGTCCCAAAGGAACTATTGATCCACGCCATTTGAATAACACGTCTTTATACACAGAATTGAAGGCAGAGGACACTCACTGCGGGCCATACATCATCATTAGGGAGCAAAAAAGCAGTGGCATATCTTTATACCAAAGAAGGTCAGATTTCATAAACATTGTAGACAAGCTATCCCTTCTGCATCTCCCTTCAAGAGTGATTTTAGACGGTGCGGTTTTATTAATTTAGCTATTTTACAAGATTTTTAAACTCTAATTTGATTGGACAAAGCACTGAATGTTTTATGCGTACTTGTCTACTACATAGTATGCAAAAGCAGTACGTTAAATGAGTAGAATGTCCGAATATGCAGTTTTTATGATATTCTTAAGTGTGCGACCAGTGAACACAATACTATCCCATACAAAAAATCCTGAAGAAATGTCACAAAAGTGTTAAGCAGCACAATTATTTTAAACATTGATGATATTAAGAAATGTTTCTTGAGCACAAAATCAGCTTATTAAAATGATTTCTGAAGGATCATGTGACACTGAAGACTGAAGTAATGATGTTGACAATTCAGTTTTGCCATCATAGGAATAAATGACTTTCAAATATATTCAAATAGAAAACTGTTTTTTTGTTTTTTAATCAAATAAATGCAGCCTTGGTGAGCACAAAAGACTTTTTCTAATATTTTGAGTGGATTTTGATTAAATATTTTATAAATGTCCATTAAATTAGAGCATTTTTGTGAAAGTCTCACCTGTCATCATTAATTTGTATAATATCAAATCAGGCATCCCCCACCCTGCACTCTAGATGTCTGCATCAGCATCGGCCTTTGAAAATCCCATATTAATCGACCACTGCTCTGCAGGCATGATACAGCGCTGACATAGACAAGGATATGGTGACCATATCATCATTTTATGATGCCTTCATGCTGTCCAGACTTGTTTTTTTCAGTTGGCATCTGACTAAATCTTTCACTCTTTCAGAGATTCAGTGCAGATATGCACACGGCCTCAGAGGAAGCTTGGCAGATTGAATTCCAAAAACATAAATGAACAAAAAGCAATCACTTTCTGTAGCTCTGACAATCCAAGCACAGCAATAAGGTCATTAATAAATAAAATATCAAATACGTGAATTATTGATGTTTGTATCTGAGTGTGTGTGTGTGAGAGAGAGAGAGAGAAAGAGAGACTATGGGTGTTTTTGCACTTTGGAGAGGATTATGTCTGGTTTGGCCTTTCAACAAAACAAAACAGTGCAAAACATCCCATAGACAGATCTATAGCTTAAATCAGACGGCTTGATTAGACATAATTCTCCTGTGAATAGCAATTAGCAATGTGGAGCTACAACCTTCTGCTAATTACTGTCTACCTTTCTGAAAGCTGTGGAGGATTTTAAAAATTCACTTTGTTTGGAGTAAAAGAATCTACCAGAGACATTCAGCAAGACCTCACTTTCCCCTCCTCTCCTGTTTATTTCAGCTTCTCATGCTTTTAGAGTTGACAGAGTGTCAATTTGGTGGCTGGATATGGTCCTAATGTAGATGTATATGCAGAGAGTAAGAGAGAGAGAGAGAACCAAAGATGCATACATCGAGGAAAAATAATACATGAGTTACAAACAGCTCCAGAGAGACAGACAGACAAAAAAGAGAAAAAGAGAAATTCAGTTGCCTTGGCTACCATTTTGTTCATGTCACTGACTTCCTCACTATCTCCTGGCCCCTCTAGCACTCTCCTCTATCGTCTTTTCTTTTGTTTCTCCTTCCATTTCCCACACAATGCACAGGCTATCTGGAAGACAGGATTGAGCTCACCGTCCATTTTTCTTTCTTCCTCACCAGTCGGATAAAACCAATTGAATCATTTTTTTCTTTATCAGTCTATTGTTATCATTTTCGCTTCCCATCCAGAACCGCACAACCTCTTTTATTGTTTAGGTGTCCTTATTTACTACTGTATGATTTACTGTTTTATATATCTTATAGGATGCTTTGTTTTTGCGGTATTTCTTCTACCAAGGTAGGTCTGAAAAAGTCAATTCAATCTGTATTTTTTTTCCACAACCAGCATAGACTGCAATGGTCCCAGTCTACTTTTTTAGTGGCCTCTGTTTGGGAAATATTTTTCACATTTATTTTTTCCCATAGGAATTTTTTTTTAAAGTCTTGGAAAGAGTTATAAGCCATGAACCAAACCAAACCAACCATCTACATTGTAAATCACAACAAACTTTGATTTGAAGAAAAAAAGTATTTGAAATTCAGGACAAAAAGGCAAAGGTATAAGCAGTGCTGGGTAGTAAGTGATTACATGTAATCTGGATTATGTAGTCAGTTTCCAAAAATTAAATGTTTGTAATTAGCACTTTTTTTCAATGTTCTAAATGAGGTAGGTCAAAAGTCATCTAAAAGTAATCAAAAAAGTAGTCAGATTATATTACCAAAAATGTGCAATGTCATAGATTACGTTGCTAACCACAATTTTTATAATATAATTTGTATTCCGTAATGTACTACAATTTGTTAGTAATCTACCCAGCATTGGGATTGAGAGTACTTAACTGCTTCAACGAGGGAAAGAACTACAATCCCATGAAGCACCGTGAATGACAATCAAATTAAAGATGTTGATTGTGTAGGGTGAATTTGGGTAAATTGGGACACATTTTCCCATTGAGATGACTGGGAAAATTTTTTCGCAATTATCTTGAATTAACCCTATATAAACAGGGAGACTGACTTGATTATTTAATTCGCAGTGGGTGCTGATTGGCAGAGATTTCTTTGTAGAATCATGGGTAATGTAGCTTTTCACCTGGAATTCCACTGTTAAACATGATTATTTAAGTTGAAATAATGCAGGCTGATGGCTTAAAAAGAAGAATATGATCTTTTTCCTTGTAGCTCATAGTGGGCCTGACTATAATCGAGCATTAGTTCAGTCAGGCCATGTAGGCATAGAGCTGTGACCAGCTGACGCGGTCAGCTGTCAATTGCTCCAATCACTACCATTCTCCTATTAGACACGGGAGATATATACGTGGCATTGCTGCTTGGTAAGTATGCTCAAACTGCTCGCAACCCTCCCTCCCTCCCCATTATAAGCATGGGCATATTACTGTGCACTTTCTGGTTGCCGTCTTCTTTTGTTTCAGATCACTAAGGCTTTCAAGTCCCGGCTGGCATGGACCTCTCTGCTGAGAGACACTCATCCTCATAACCAAGCTACAGTATAGACGTCCCACTGCCACATCTACACGATTACCACTGTTCACTTTTAAAGACATTACTAAGTGTCTTAATTGTCTATGTAATTTCCAAGCTGATGGTTCCGGGGGGTTAATGTTAAAGCTCTTGTATGTTCAATTAATTTTGGAGCAAGAACCCCCATAAGGAACCATACCGCCAAAGATAATTGTGTTCAATAAACTCAAGTAACTTGCCAAAGTGGTCCTGTCTGAAATATGGTTATAAGTCATTGGTAAAATAAC
>RJVU01007007.1:6261637-6310104 GCA_003731715.1 Anabarilius grahami | reverse complement strand
TGGCTGTGTTTTTATTGCATATGACAGCATTTGTTGCTTTCAGGTACTGTTAGCAATGATAGGATTAAATTAAAGGATTAATCCACTTTCAAATAAAAATTTCCTGATAATTTACTCACCCCCATGTCATCCAAGATGTCCATGAAATTAAGGTTTTTGATGAAAACATTCCAGGATTATTCTCCTAGTGGACTTCAATTGGCCCCGAACTGTTGAAGGTCAAAATTTCAGTTTCAGTGCAGCTTCAAAGGGCTTTAAACGATACCAGACGAGAAATAAGGGTCTTATCTAGCGAAACGAACTGTCATTTTCAAAAAAAAATAAATAAATTATATACGTTTTATCCATAGACGCTCGTCTTGAACTAGCTCTCTTCTTCTTCTCTATTAGAATTCCGGCAGTGTAGACGGTGCTAAGTGTATTACTGCCCTCCACAGGTCAAAGTTTGAATTAATTGTTATATACTTGCACTAGCATATCGTTAGCCTCATAACATGGGGCAGTCGTGGCCTAATGGATAGAGAGTCGGACTTGTAACCCAAAGGTCATGGGTTCGAGTCTCAGGTCCGGCAGGGATTGTCGGTGAGGGGAGTGAATGTCCAGCGCTCTCCCCACCCTCAATACCATGACTGAGGTGAGACCCTTGAGCAAGGCACTGTACCCCCAACTGCTCCCCGGGCGCCGCAGCAATGGCTGCCCACTGGTGTGTGTTCACTGCTGTGTGTGTGCACTTGTGTGGGTTAAATACAGAGCACAAATTCCGAGTATGGGTCACCATACTTGGCCACATGTCACTTCACTTTTTTAATTGCCTAAGTCATTTTTTTTTCCAATTGATCTGGGCAATTATGCTATGAGGCTAACGATATTGTATATGCCAATTTAGTTCAAACTTTGACCTGTGGAGGGAAGTAATACACTCAGCAGCGTCTACACTGCCGGAATTCTAATAGTTTTAACCATAGACGCTAGTTCAAGACGAGCGTCTATGGTTAAAACGTATATAATTTCTTATTTTTTTTAGAAAATTACAGTTCGTTTCGCTAGATAAGACCCTTATTCGTCGTCTGGTATCATTTAAAGCCCTTTGAAGCTGCACTGAAACTGTAATTTTGACCTTCAACCATCTGGAGGCCATTGAAGTCCACTATAAGGAGAATAATCCTGGAATGTTTTCATCAAAAACCTTAATTTCTTTTCGACTGAAAAAAGAAGGACATGGACATCTTGGATGACATGGGGGTGAGTAAATTATCAGGAAATTTTTATTTGAAAGTGGACTAATCCTTTAAGTCCTCAAGTTTCTGTTGGTTACTGGTCAAACTGCGTATCAGGTGACTGATCACTGTCTGCACATTGTGTTGCTGCTCATTAGCATAAAGTAAAACTCATCTTTTTGGCCTGTTGCTAGAAATCATCTAATTGAAAATGAATGAGTTTGCAATTGCAAGAGTGTGAACGCCTCTTCATTGTGAACCGAGAAAATACATGTCGCACCTGATTAGGATGCACAATTGTGGACCAATGAGATTCAGTTGTGGGCGGGGCCATTCCAACACGGCATGCAAGAAATACAAACCAAGCGACCAAAAACATGGTTTTGATATGGTGATTTTATTGAATTCAGGATTCATCTCATCTGCTGCCCTATGACTCATTGTTCGATCTCCTTTTCTCCAACTGATGGCTTTTCTTCAACAGACAACACACACACTCTGCTTACTTGCGTATGTGCGAACACACTTTTCTCTCTCCCATAAAAACAGTCACGCCGTCTCTCACACTGTGGCTGTATGCTGTCAATGACGCAAGTAGCATATTAAATCATTTTCTAGGAAATGTAAAGCTGTTTGCTGATTGTAATACAAGCCTTAAAGCTGGCATGTGCAGTTATGGTAGACCTGATTTAAAATAATTTTAAAAAGCTTTACAACATATAGAAATCCTATTATACCTGGGCAGTAACAGTATGGAGATTGAATCTTGAATCTGAATTTTCTATTCCAACAGTATGTCATGCAAAGCTTTCAGTTTTGGGAATAATACAATATGCATTCTTGGAAATCACCATGTTATTCTAGGAACGGTCAATCCGTTTTAAGTACATCACAAGTATCTTTCATCTTATGCCTGGTTTCTCTGATGATTGCCTTTCTCTCGGGCACACGCGCACATCCTGCGAATCACATCCACTCCAGGATGTGACCAATTACTTAGACCTCTCATCAGCAGAACCTTTTACATGAGTCTCATCTGTGAGTCCCTGTGATAGCAGGTAATTTAGTCCACAGGGATATGTGTTTCTGTGTGTGTCACATGCATGTCACATACACTGGGTTTACAGTCTTTATTGTGTGAGGATATATATGCAGCTGTCATGACTGCTCAGAGAAGATGTGCTTGTTATATCCCTCGTAAAAAATACTGTGGCATGTACAGTGATGGGATCCAAAGGGGGCTGAATGACTCCCATAGACACATACCATGGTATTTACTTCGATTACCTTGGTACACACCATGCTACGTTTTGGTAATTTTTTAATAGTGAGGCCTGAACACTTTTCAAGAACATTGTGGCTGTTCCATATAATAATTGTAAAAGAATACTGTGGCTGTCAAGCTCTGAAGTGTAAAAAAACAGCATTATAAAAGTAGTTAATAAAACTTGTGAGCTATAATACTCCTGAAGTCATACGATAGATTTGTGTGAGAAACATATCAAAATTGAGTCTTGAACTAATCCTTTAGATACTCCATCTCACTACTAAAGAGAGAAACAAATGGGAGTGAAGGAGTTCATAGATGAGACCTTTGTTTAGCACTTTTGTTGTGAAAGTTGTGAAAAGACAATTTTGGTTTACTAACAAGTCTTCTGCGCTGAAACTAAGGTGTGTGCATTTGTGTGAGTGTGTGCACGCATGACAAATAAAGTATCTATATGGGGCATATTTATGAGGGCCAGAAAAAAAGAAAATGCATTTTTATTAATTTCTGTTTTATATAATATAATATAATATTATATAATATTATATAATAAAATATAATTGAGGTGCTCACAAGTAAAAAAAAAGATTATAAAAGTAGTTAATATAACTTGTGAGCTATAAAATTTCTAAAAATATTATATATACAGTATTTGTGTGTGTGCGCGTGTGTGTTTTTGTGACATATCACAAATTTTTATAATGACATGGGTATGACATAGGTATTACAAGGAGAGGGTGACTTATGAGGACATTACCCCATGTCCCCATTTTTCAAAAGGCTTATAAATCAAACAGAATGAGTTTTTTTTTTTGAGAAAGTAAAAATGTTCAGAGTTTCCTGTGATGGTGTAGGGCAATAGAAAATACGGTTTGTACAGTATAAAAACCATTAGGCCTATGGAATATCCCCACAATTCACAAAAACAAACCTCTGTGTGTGTATGTGCGTGTGTGCTTGTGTGTGTGTGGGTGCGTGTGTGTGCGTGTGCGTGTGTGTGTGTGTGTGTGAGAGAGAGAGAGAGAGGACTGGTTTGAGTTTTAGACCATCAGAGTGAGGACAAAGAGAGTAAAATGAAGACATTTTGGCTGGTCCTCACTTTCTGAGACCCATTTAAAGACTTTGTTTTAGGTATGGTTATAATGGATGTATAATGTTGTAATGGATAGATGTACAAGAATGTGTGTGTGTCCGTGTGTGTTTGTCCATGTGGTTCAGGTAAACCCTACATTATGTGGACAAAATGTCCCCACAAAGATGGCAATTTCCAATTCCAAAATCATTGACCTTGTTACATTTTTTGGTCCCCATGGGGAAAACAGCTTATAAATCATGCGAAGTGATGTTTTTTGAAAATGTACAAATGCGGAAAGTTTTCTGTGATGAGTAGGTTTAGGGATACTAAACACGCACACACTGAATGTGTGTGTGTGTGTGTGTGTGTGTGCGTGTGTGTCTCACCCCGACTACGCCTGGTTTCTCCCAAGGTTTTTTTTTTCTCCAATTTAACACCTATTTGCCACCTGATGTCACCTGTTGGAGTTTGGGTTCCTTGTCGCTGTCGCCTTTGGCTTGCTTAGTTGGGGACACTTGACATTTGACTTGACATTCAATATTCAGCAGTATTCTTGACATTTATTTACAGTCTTTTGATCTGCCTGCATTGACACTATTCTTAAGAGCTGCTGTGCAGCCAAAATTATATACCAGTTACCAATGTAAAGCTGCTTTGACACAATCTGCATTGTAAAAAGCGCTGTATAAATAAAGGTGACTTGACTTGACTTGACTTGTGTGTGAGAGAGGACTGGTTTGAGTTTTAGACCATCAGAGTGAGGACAAGAGTCAAGACTTTGTTTTAGGGATAAGGTTATAATATACTGTATAAGTTATAATGGATAGATACAAGAATGTGTGTGTGTCCATGTGTATTTGTTCATGTGGTTCGGGTAAACCCTATTATGGGGAAAAAATGGCCCCTGAAAAATGACAATATCGGATTCCGATAAGTTTAAGTTTAGGGGACAGAATATACAGTTTGTATAGTATAAACATGGAAACCCAACGTGTGTGTGTGTGTGTGTGTGTGTGGTGGATGTCACTTTAATCTAACATGCCTGTTCATTTCTCCTGCCAGTGTTGAGCATGTCACATATATGGACAGGGTGAAACGGCAAAGTGACAGCACTCCGTCCTCTCCCTCTCTCTACTCATTCGTCCTTTTTTTCCTCTCTCTCGTTCTCCGCCCCTGTCTGTCTGCACCTCTTTCTCCTCTAGGAAAAGAACATCCTTGGTCACTGTGCATTTTCTCATCTGTTTTCTCTATGCTTTCAGAGCTGAGGCGAATGATGCTGACAGGCTGTTAGCATTGAAGGAAGTCGCTTAAAAGTTCTTTATGAACTTCACTCCACCAAACCTGCTGATTCCATCTTCTTGCCATAATGCAACATACAAAACAAATGATGATGTACATCTGTGTCTGCACAAGCCAATTCATTTCCCATTCACATACGAAATGGAAATGTACAACGGCAGCTGGGACCCTGCTGTTCACGTGCTGTTTAAAGCACACAGACATTAGTTCTTTGCCCACTGGGACAGTGCTGACCCTTGATAACCAACAGCTGTTCATAATACCAAAACAAACGTTTTGGTGATAGATAAACATATTATTTTTTTTTAAACAATTAAAAAAAAAAACATTTTGTTACCTTTCTGTAATATGTCGGGATTCATTTTATAACAAACAAATAAATAAACATGCATTTAAAATGATTATCCTCACAATTATGCACATATTAAGTGTTTAAATTACTTCATTAGGAGATCCGATTCAGATCTTCATTAAGAATTTGCTCTTGAGATGCTGTTTGCATTTGCTTGGTGGTTTATTTGTTTTGATTTTTTATATTTGTAATTAAATTTAGCCAGGTTAAAAGCCCTTGATGCTTATATTTCTTGTTTTACAGCCTCTGGGCATGTGCATGATAAATTATACTAGCATGTGTTGAACTCTGGGCCAAATTAAAAAAAGCACCAAAAGATGCCCTGATGATTCATTCCACTAAATTGCACCACAAATATATTATCAGTGCATTTGCATTGCCATATGCAAGGAAAACAATAACATGGAGACTGGAGATGGGATCTTTTGACTATAGGGCCAGTAAACAACCATCTAGAAACCACATACCAATACCTGTTTTTTGATGGACAGTCACTACTCACTTTTTCGTCAGAAAACATAAAAAACACGTTCATTATATTTTCTAGTTCACTGAAATGGTGAGAAAGTGTTTTCCAAAAAACAAGTGTAAAAATCTTAATGTGTAAGTCACGGACTTTAGCAGCTCTTGTGTTTTCTCCTGTTGTTTTGCTGTCGAGTCCAGTTGAGAACAGACCTGTCTGTCAAACCCACACGCTCTACGGGAACAGGGAGATGTGGGCGAGTGGTGAACGGTGCAGCTATTTTAAACATAAATGATCCCTCCTCCTTTCTGAAGCACCCTTTCATCCCTGACATGGACATAAAGGGGTTTTTCCTCTCCTGTGACAGAAGATGTGGAGCAGAATAATGCTATGTTTATGACATTCCCTCAGCCAACCAGTGAGAGGCCAAGTCTCAAACTTTTCCTGAACAGAACAGGAAAGCAGTTCTGCCTCACTCTTTAGAGTCTTAAAGGGATAGTTCACAAAAATTCACCCTCATGTAGTTCCAAACCTCTATGGCTTTCTCTCTTTTTGGACCACAAAAGGCAGAACTTTACAGAACTGACAGTTACTATTTACTTTCATTCAACTTTCCCCCCCCAGAAATCTCTCTTCCCCTCTCACCCCCACCTGGCTCCATTCTAATATGTAACGACCACTATTCATGATCCAATCAATTCTGCATGCATAAAGTCCATTGTTTCATTTCATTCAGTAAAGGTTCCAATTGGGAACTTTCAATACTTTATATGAGCTGCAAACAGTGCTTCATATGAACTTTTCTGGTTGAAACAATCCTTCTAAATGTTGGCAGATATTCTTGTCCAGGAAACCTGTTTGGAATCATTATATTTGCTACTAAATTATTAAAGTTTATTAAATAAATTACACAATGTTTTTCCAAATAAATGTTTGAATATTGATGTTTTATTGTCTTGCACAGTCTAGTAATACCATTTCCATTCAAAAGTATGGGATAAGTATGAAAATAAAAAATTAATAATTGTATTCATCAAGAATTCGTTACATGGATCAAAAGTTACAGTAAAGACTGAAAAAAAATTCTGTTGCTGTTCTTTTGAACTTTTTTATTCATAAAAGAATCCTGAAAAAATGCATCACAGTCTCCTCAAAAATAAAAGTGCTACTGTTTTCAACACTGATAATAATAAGAAATGTTTCTTGAGCACCATATCAGCATATTAAAATGATTTCTGAAGGATCATGTGACACTAAAGATGGAGTAAAGGCTGCTATCACAGGAATAAATTACATTAAAAATGTATATATTTAAAGACCCCCTGTGGTGAAAATCACGTTTTTAACGTTGTTTATGTGGTGTTTTTTAAGACAAACCATGTGCAAACACCATTGCTGAGTATTTTCTCTTTAAAAATGCAGTGATTTACAGTTATTTTCAAAGACGCGGTTTGAAATCGCTGGTGTTTCTGACGTCACAAACTACCTTGTAACCAATCACATCAAGCTTTAGCATATCATTAACTCTGAAGCAGGGAAGTCTCAAGAGAAGGTTATCCCGGTATGATATGAAAAATTGGATAGATTTAGCAATATAATGTCTGTATATTACGATGATGGGATGAACTATATGCCTTTCTCCACTGACGTTCTGAGTTGTTCAAAGCTTTTCTAAGGATATTGATTTTTAGAAGACAGCTGTCTGACTCGCAAATGGGAACATGGTTTGTGTAACATTAGCAACACATTATTAGCTGTTTTATAAAGCTAAAGATAAAGGCTAATCATATTAATAAACGTTGTAAAAAGCAGTACCATTGATCGAGAGGATCTATGAGCCTGTGCGAGTAAGAGGAGGCGAGGATAATTAGCATATTCATAGATCCGCTTATACTAAATGAAGCAGTAGAGTTACATTAAAGCTATTTTAAGGCATGAAGATTTTTTTTTTTCACAGGAAAAAACTTCATCAAACAGATGCTGGTCATATCTTCTGCATCGGTGTGTCTGAGTGTTGCAGGTTTCCAGTCTGGTGACGGGGCGTAAAGCTCTGAATGCAGACTCAGCCTCCTGTCAGCCATTGTATTGGCTGAAGACTCTTCCTCACTATCCAGCTGCCGGTCCCTTCTGTTCCCCTCCTCCTCTGAGCAGAGCCCATCCCCCTCTCCACCCCTCCTCCTCTCCTTCACTCCATATCTGCATCTCCCCACACTAAAAAAGGAATTATGTCTCTCTACCTTTTTTTTTTATCCTACTTGGGATGAGAGTGCTGGTAAAGTAGGAAAGAAAAGGAACTTTTAAGGAAATTACTGTAAGATAAGCAAGTTAAAAGTCAAATAAAACTACATCTTACATGTAAAACATCTTAAACGGCTTTATACATAAATGGTCTGCATTTGCAAATCGAGTTTTTAAAGTGTTATTAAGCTAATAATAAGAAGCGGTATGGAAAGTGTGAGCTCTAGCAGGGAATATCTCTTAGTTTGCTTTGTTTATAGCAGAATTTTGTATGTCAGCAATAGCTTGTTAAAGATACGTTCTATTTTGAGAAAATGGGATGCAAGCAAATGAGTGAGTGAGAGAGGAAGAGACAGAGAGAGAAAAGAGAAATAAAGAAAGAGGAGAAGAGAAGAGAAGAGAAGAAAGGGTGGGGGGAGAAAGAGCTTAGGAAAAGCTCACTTTCATTCAGACAGACAGACTTTAAACCGCTAGCCGGGCTTGTGCCAAAATGAGGCAGCACTCGTGTCCTTCTGAGTGAAGGAGAGCTCACGTCCCCATTCACAGCTTTCTACTGCAGTGCTAAAATTAAAACATCACAATAGCAAGGTTCTATTCAATGGCAGGCAGAGTGAAGAAAAACTGTGAGTCTGTCTTATGTTTTCTGTGTAGTCTTCAACTCATTTTTATGATTTTCATTTCAAGGCTGATATCTAATACAATGTAATGCAAGCAAATCTGATGTACACAAAATGGCACTTATTTTACACAATAAAGCCACAAGGGCTTTTTTCTCATTAACAATAAGGGTCAAAATTCCAATTACACAAATGCTTGTTTTCTCCAGCAGTGGATTTGTATGCTGCTTTCAAAACATATATTCAAAACCCACTCAAAAGAGCAATAATAATATGTAAAATTGCATTTATTTTACACATTACAGTTTTTACAAGGGCTTTAGTTCAGTAAAAATAAGGGACAAAAGTCCAGGTACACAAATACTTTTTTTCTCTCCAAGTACTTGTTTTCTTTGTATGCTCTCTCTCTCTCTATATTATTTTTTCCAAAATTTTTTCATAATGAACAGTTGTTCTATGGCAGTCAATACTTTAATGTATGTGTCTATACAAAAATTGACTTTAAAAATAAAAAATTAACCTACCCTGAGAAATAGTCTTTAAAGGGTTAGTTCACCCAAAAATGAAATTTCTGTCATTATTTACTCACCCTCATGTCGTTCCAAACCCGCAAGACCTTCATTCAGCTTCAGAACACAAATTAAGATGTTTTTGATGAAATCCAAAGTTTTTTATCTCCCATATAAGCAACAAAATAACCACATTCAAGGTCCAGAAAAGTAGTAAAGACATCGTTTATCAGTGGTTCAACCTTCAATAATATTATGAACCGATGAGAATACTTTTTGTGAGCAAAAACAAAACAAAAAATGCTGTTCACGTGAGCGCCATGTATGCGTGTGATGCTGAAGCAGAAGCCGGCCAATACAGAGTCGCCGTTCTGACGTAGAACACACAAACTCTGCAATGTGTCTTGAACATAAACTGCGTTGGAGAATGACTGTAAAAACAAATTTGTTCAGTTTGCTTAATGCATTGTGGCACAGATAAAGTAATTGCTTTGTTTTACTGTTTGTGGCTTTATTTTACAATTTTATTTGCTGTCTTATGTCAGTATTACCCCAACAATGATGTAAATAAAATTGAATTGTCTTATTAATTTAAAAAAAACTTAACTGTTACCATTGTTGTGTTTTGCATGCTGAATGTTGATGTCTGTGTGTGACTCGAGCAAGGTTGATTGCAAGGCACTGGCTCAACTAGAGAGGAATCAACCCCCTTAAAAGTTTGATGTTTCACAATAGTATAGTGTTTATGATATATATGTTAGTGATATAATCTAATAAACCAAAATTCTACACAAAGTCTAAATTAGTTATTGGTTTAGTGCCAAATTATGTGACTTTTTAAAAGTGATCGATTTAATATGTCTCTTCCTTTGAAACCACAAATAACTGTAATTTCCCATTTGGAAATCAATTGGAATCAACTGGAAGATAATTAATATAAGTGAAGTTCCAAGTGCACAACAAAAGGAAATGCTAATAACTAAAACGGTGAGAAGAAATTTTAGGAAATCAGCATGAATTTATGGTCAACTTACATGACGTTATCCCAAACGTTTTGTATTGATAATTTAACATTCAAGATCACTTTAAGAAAAAGAGTGAATGCAACTAAAGAAAGATAACGGCAGAAGTGGAAAAAATGAGTGAAAATTCTATTAAGAATTGCCCCGCCTTAAAAACCTTTTGCTCCGCCCTTTTTTCTTTTCTTTTCTTTTTTGCTTGACGAAATGGTACTCAAACCAGTCAAGTAATTTTTACTTGGGTTTTCTGAGTAACAAAGCATAGCATGCAAACTGTAAAGATTACTCAATTGTTTTAAGTAAATTCAACAAATTCTTCAACATTAAGTAATGTTTACTAAAAAGGGTTAGATAGCACAACCGTTAGATGCAAACAGTACCTACAGATTACTAAATTGTTTTAAGTAAGTTCAACACATTTTTGGACATTATTGAATAAAGTTATTTTTGCTTTGTTTTTGCGCACAAAAAAAGTATTCTCGTCGCTTCATAACCACTGCAGTCATGTTGACGATGTCTTTACTACTTTTCTGGACCTTGAATGTGGTAATTTCGTTGCTTTCTATGGGAGATAAAAAAAAAAAAAACCTCTGGGATTTCATTAAAAATATCTTAATTTGTGTTCTGAAGATGAACGAAGGTTTTACGGGTTTGGAACGACATGAGGGTGAGTAATTAATGACAGAAATTTAACTAACCCTTTAAAGTTGTATATAGCTACTGTGAAAGAGTGAGAGAGAATGTCACATTATGATCGCATCATTGGACTAAGGCATTATTTACAATTGTTTAACGGTCCAAAATAATCCCGCTATAATTTTTATAGTCAACAAAACATTAATCTGATTTGCCTAATGCTGAGACACCTATTAATGGGACGGGCGCACGTGCTCCTGCTTGGTTACCACCTTTTGATTGACAGTCGGGCAGCAGCACGCAGGCGTGGTGAGCGCTCCCGCAGACAGGGGGCGTCAATATGGCGTCCTGAGAAAGACAACACAGCCCGACACCGCACCGATCTTCGGCTGACATCGGGAGGAGAGAGGGACCGTTTCGCCAAACATTAGACGTGATTTCATTCTGTGCATCCCTCTGAACGGCTGCAAGCATCGGGTTTGGATGTGCTCATCTCGGAGGAGGAGGAGGACAGCCTTGTGACACCTGATCGAGAATTTTCCTTTTTCATCTGTATTTGATGCTGCTGCTCAGTGCTCGGTGATACAAAAGCAGGTGAGACCGAGGCGACCGCTCCTTTTTGGGATTCGGGTCGGAAATGTCGAGCGAGAAACCGGTTTTGGCACCGGGTTCCGCCTCGCTCACGGACCGAGAAGCCCCCCCACCACCAGCAGCACCACCGGGTTCGGGGCAGCAAGTCGTAACGGGCTCCGTTACCGGGGACATGATGGTGTCTGGATCGGGCGCCGTGGTTCTACCGGCCGGGGTGATAAACCCTTCGGTTCCGATCCGGAATATCAAGATGAAATTCGCCGTGCTCATCGGTTTGATCCAGGTCGGGGAGGTTAGCAACAGAGATATCGTGGAGACCGTTTTAAATCTGGTAAGCATCTGCATATATAGAGTATTAAACGCATGTTTTATTTAGCGCGCTTGGTGTTATAAGATGATGTCATATGAGAATTGATTTCTTGATCAAATGCCCTAAAGCCAGAAATATTACCCTGAGGAATGTCACCCTTGTCTTTTGTTGACATCCCATTTCGATTCATTACCAGCAGCTTTGCTTTAGGGTGACAAAATATCGTACACATAACGTCATAATTCATTTTCCCAGCGTACTATTACATAGTGATCGCAAAATTGACAGTGTATCAACACGCCGGCCTGCAACAATGACTCGCCAAATAAGGGAATGCATCTTTTCTTTCGTGAAATATGCAATTGGATTAATAATTCTCGCCTAGACGACATACAAAACACAGGTCTTGTGTTATCAAACGATATTTCCGAATATGGGTTCCGTTTTTGATGTGTAAATATGACTGGTGGGTGTTACGCGACGCAGGCATACATGGATTAATTCTCATAGATGTACAGCAGTGTGGGTGTAATTAATATTCAGAGCGCGTTAACGTGTGGTCTGTGATGCCTCTTATTTTTAAGCTTTAATAGTATGCTGTGTGTGTTTCGGCACCTGCTATATCCTCCTGTGTGCGTGTATGTTAGATATGGCTGCTGTTTTTGCTCATGGAGGCCACAGGCTGGTAAGCGAGGTGGATTAAAGCGGGCTTTAACTGAATTCTTGTTATGAAACGGCTTAGAAAACGTATTAACACAGATTCAGTAATGCCCGCTGCATGGGATGCTGGGAGGATTGTTGTTTTGAAGGAAGGGATGGAGAGTTTCTTTACCGACGTCCTTATCAATCATTACAATTTGCCGAGGCAGGCCTCCTTAAAGCTGTACTAGCAAGCATGAAACGTTTTAACATGTGACAACGTTGCAGTCAGGTAACGTCGCAGTTTGAAAAAAAAAAAAGTTCTAGAAATTACACCTCAGATTAAAAACAACAAAAACAACAATATGATGTTCTTTACGATGAAAACAAAACCAAAATGTAAGGCAGTGAGCGTTATTTGTCTACGTTTTTATTTTATTAAAACAAGCAATTTACAAACGGCAAATATGTATCTTTTTGAACGGAGGATGTTTGAGTGAGGGGGAAAAAAAACCGTTAAAACATGAGCGGCACGCGCGCATAGAGTTTGACAGGTTTTCTGAGGTAAAACACTTTTACCTCAGGACAAATTCTATTAACTTCTAAAAAGTTTTTTAAATACCTCATGAGAGGAATGTCTTGAGAATATTTAGGTGTTGGTCACCCACAGTTTACAAAGGTAGACCTATATATATAGTATCAGTTCTTAAAACGTGATAGCAACCTCTCAACAATGTTTCTACAACGTTGTGAAAACGTATCTATGACGTTACCCCCTTTCCACGACTTAGCAAAAAGTGTTTACAAGGCCTGCTGGGTAATTATATGCACTATAGAGACCGTAAGCGTTCGATTTATGGTCACAATTGGTGCTTACTGCAGCGATAAGGCCGTTTACTCTTTAATAGAAGGCGTCGGTCATGAAGTTTCCAGTGGGTCATTAATTTAGAGTGCTGGGTGTTTAGAAACATGTCAGTGGTGATTCCAGTGAAGGGATGCTGCAGCAGTTGCTCTATGCGCAGGGATGCAGAGTTCCTGTAGCCGTGCATGTGGAAGCAGGTGGCGGAGGAGGAGGAGGGTGGGGGTTGCTGCAGTGGTGATGTGCTCTGAAACCTCGAGCCAACGCGATTTAAACTGAGGAGAGTAGCGCAGCACCACAGCGGAGAGGCGGTTCGTCGATCCCTTTCCTGGCTGGAGCTACCGGCGGGTCATGTGACTCCGTTGAGTTCGGTGTTTCAGATCGGAATGAAATACCAACGTACTTCCTATTGTATGCTGCGCTTTGGAGAATACGAAGCGGACGATGAACGTTTTAAACAGGTCACTTGCCATCCAGTCAGCTCATATAGCCCTTCAGTTGTTTGTTTTTGGCTAATTTTGACGCATTTCAAGTATAGAATATGTAAATATCGCATAGTTTTTGTCATGAGAAGCTTTGTACACTCTGCAGTCTGTAACATTGTCAAGATCACATTAACAGTCACAATTAGCAAATTTTCAGTGTTACATGAAACTGTTATATAAAATAGCCCATATTTGTGGAACATATTCTGGCCTTTCACTATTGGCCTACTAGCAGCAGTAGATCGTTATTTTGAAAATCTTTTAAAGGTGCAATATGTAAGGATTTTGCAGTAAAATATCCAAAACCACTCGGTCAGTGTTATATATTTTGTTCACTTGAGTACTTACAATATCCCAAATGTTTGCAACTATTTGTAAATCGTTAGAAAATTGCAATTTTAATCAAGGCTCCGGGACGTTTGAGGAGTCGCCTGTCAATTGCGTCATACCTGCGTTACCCTCGGTTTCCGGTTTTATTTTGTAGAAACTATGGAAACACCAAAGACTCTTTAATATTTACATGTTTTAATAGACAAGGGAACAACTGTTTTGATATATTTATAGACAGAAAAACTAATTATTGTTATACTATAGCTAAACATGTTTAGTCTTATTGTTTAAATCTAATTTTCTTGATTTTTTTCTTTTTTTGCGAGTACCCTGCTTTACCATGCCTCAGAGAAAAACACTATATTGTGAAGTAGCTAAATCAGATGCAGCTTTATTTTTAGTAACAGTAATACAGTATTTTCTCCATCATACAATACGTTTTAAAATTAATTGCATGCCATTTATCAACACAAGCCATCCAGTATTTAATATGGTATTCTAAAATCGATCTATCTTACTGCAGTGTGTCTCGAACAAGTGTCTCACAGCAACGTAACGTTATACCATCATTTTCAACATGCTCAAATGTATCTAATATGATAAACAGAGCTGTGTTACCTCATACTCTTGACCGGAAAAGCCGAAGCGGCGCCGGCGACTGTGTCATAATAAAAGTTCAGTTGCTCACGCCGTGTGTTGCGCAATCTCTCCAGCGGCCTCGTTCAGCTCCCACAACACTCGGTCCTGCTCTGCTTCATACTACAGTAACATTAATAATCGCATCCATGAATATGATTTCTGCCCGAGTCCTATCCCAATTGTTTCCACTGGATGATGAGGTGGAGACCACATGTCCCAAGATTCCGCGCTCAAACTTGGCGTCATCAAGCTATGCCTCTAGCGACCCCTAGTGGACAGAAAATTTTCCTTATTGCACCTTTAATCAAATTTGAACTCTATCTCTCTCTCTTTAATAATATTTAATAGGCCTACTCTTCTTGTATGAAAGGGTATGGGGCTTTGGATGTCGTATTAAACTACATGGTAACAAAAGCACTACAGCACTTTCCCAAACATGTGGTCCTGCAACAAATTGATTTTCATTTGTGGGGAGGAATGGATTTGTTGTGATGATGTGCATTGTTGGCCCATATTGACTGCTTCAGTCACAATGGATATTTTTTTATTTGTGAAATTCACATTAAATGGTTTCAAAATACCACAGTTACTAAGATTATTGTTACTGCAAGTCTACACAATTCATCAGTCATTAATAAAAATGTTTTACACTAAAGGGAATCCCTGTGATTATTTAAATTTTGCAATAGTAACAATAACTAGCAATTATGGTATTTTGGCAGAAATTATGGTTGCTATAGTTTTTTTAAGGGAGAATGCTGCTGGTCAAAGAACATAATAGCGGTAACATTATGCACTAGGGAAACAGAAAAGCATTGCATGGCGTTTGGCACAATGCCGATACACAGCTGTAGGTGGGGTAGACCTTATGTATTATTCAGCTTCGTCTGAAACCGCTGCTTGTGCCTGAGTACAGCCAGTATCGATTGATGGTGAATGCCATTTAGCAGAGCAGATGTACCGATCACCTTAATTAATTGGCGATTCCACAGGGCTTGGGAGAGGTCTTATGCGTTTCAGGAAAAAAAAAAAAAACCTTTGGTTTGGTTGTTCTACTTTTGAAGGCATTTGATGAGTTCGCATGTGATGGATTGTTTCTGTAGGCTTCGTCTTTTGCCAGTTTCTGAGGGCTAATTTGTACAGTGTACCTAGATTTAAAAGCCCATTTTTTTTCAGTGTCTCCCTACTTGCTATTGAAATTCAGACCAGAGAACACATGTTGTGAAGCACTGCTGTTAGACCCTGAATGTAATTAGACTCGTCCTCAACTTCATGGCCTTACAGTGGTATGCTAGACATCCCTGCCACCCAGCTTCTGTACAAATGACACACGCAGGAGGTGTTGAGAGGGCTTGATCTGGCAGAGGGATGAAAGAGTGTCCTGTGGCCCTCTTCATGAGGGCAGTTCCTTATAATGTGCCAGACAGCATGCAAGCATGCAAATGTACTTTATGCTCTAGTTTATTACGAGCAGCTGATGAGCAGCCTAGCTACCAGATGTATTTTAAGACAATTTCTTACTGTAATCCTACCGCTGGTCTATTTTCAAATCACTTCTGTTTATGTGTATAGGGTCACAGTGTCTTTTATTTAGCGTGGATCATATGAAGACTTCCCTGACTGTATGCAGGGCTCACAGCTCCCTGTGGATCTGACATAGTTACTATTGTAGTCGTCGCTGCAATCTTGCGGAGTTCACCCTCAGATAAATCAGGAAACGGGCTTCGTCTTTTTGATTGCTGTACTGTATTACATTAATTCCAGTTTACTTTACATGGTTACTGGAAATATGTAGGCTGAAATTATAATATTAGTGGCAATTTGGGTGCGTGGCGAGGGAGATGCAATGTTGTTTATACAGTAATTTTATTTGCCTTTCTTTGATGCGTAGTCGTCCTTCACCTTCCGCCATTCAGTTTCTCCTGTGAGAGGCACACTGAGCCAATCTGCTCACTGTCTGTTCTTTTTTTCCCCCTCTGCTTTTCTCTCTCTCTTTTCTCTACCCCCACGTAACACACACACATGCACAGACTGGCACCGAGGGCCTGACGTTTAGTCTCCCCTGCCATTAGTGAAGCATCATAGTTGCCATGGAAACGGCACCATGGGATTTTGCTGCTTGCTTCCCACCATACCAACTGTTGTCATCTTTTCCCGGCCAACTGGATCTGCTTTGCGATCTGGACAGGAGGATATACAAAGTAGTTTATTTGACACTAAAGCTACTGGGGTGTAAAAGTAGTAAATATTTTAAACCATGTAAATGAGTTCATCTTAAAACCATGTCCTTATCAGTGTCGAGCATTTTTTCTGTGCGCAATGAAAACAAAAATGCTGCGTAATGCGACACAATGCCAACCAATCAGAACATATCTTTAATATACAGTTAAACTTCTGTTTAGATGTTTGGGGTTGGTAAAAATGTTTGTATATTTTTGAAAGAAGTGTTTTATTTTATTATTATTTGCAAAAATAGTCAAAAACAGTAATGTTTTGAAATATTATTACAATTTAAAATAATTTTCAGCAGTCATTCCAGACTTCAGTCACATGATCTTTCAGAAAACATTCTAGTATGTTTATTTGGTGCTCAAACATTTCTTGTTATTATCAAAGTTGACAAAAGTTCTGCAACTTATATTTTTGTGGAAACCCTGATACAGTTTTTTCAGGATTCTATGATGAATAGAAAATTCTAAATAAAAGCCTTTATTTGAAATAGGAATCTTTACGAATCTTTTATAGACATTTAGAATGTCTTTACTGTCACTTTTGATCAATTTAATGCATCCTTTCTTAAAGGCAGGGTAGGTGATTTTGTTCCAGAAATTTTTTTTTGTTATGCTGGTTGAAAGTCTCTTCACATCCTGAAAGCAAACACTAAGTTAAAGGCACAACATGTAATTTTCGCCATTAGAGGTTGCTTATTCAAAACAAAGGCGTAGCTCGATGACGCCTTGATTTCGTGGAATCATGGGAGGTGTTGTCTTCACATCTACAGGCGGTGGAAAAGAATCCGACGAGACTTGGGCAGAAATCATGTTCATGGATGAGCTAATGTATTAATGATTTATTCACATTACTGTAGTATGAAGCAGGCTGTGGCTGAACAAGGCCGCTGGATCGATTGATAATGAGAGACGAGTGCGACACACGGCTCGAGAGCAGTGGAGCTTTTATTATGTCGCAGACGACCGCTTCCGCTACTTCCGGTCATGCGTATGTGGGGTAAAGCAGTGCTGTTTTATTTTAGATGCATTTGTGTGTTGAAAGTTGTTATAACGCTACTCTGCGCTCGCTCGGCGGCTACTATGAGACACTTGTTGCACACTGCAGTAAGCTAGATCGATATTAGGCAGGGTAAAACATGGTATTGCTGTAAATCAAGAAAACAATATTTAAACAGTAATACTTAATGTGTTGAGGTATATAACAATGGTTAATTTTCTGTCGATGAATGTATCCAAACAGTTGCTCACCTGTCTAATAAAACACATAATATATTAAAGCGTCTTTGGTGTTTCCATGGTTTCTACAATATAAAACCGGAAACCGAGGGTAACGTGGGAATGATGTCACTGATAGACGACACATGGACACGGTCCGTCTCCTGGTTAAAGTTGCTTATTTCTCTGGATTTAAACATTCTTGTAAACATTTGGGATAATGTAAGTACACAAGTCAACAAAATACATTACACTGTTCTAGTGGTTTTTGGATGTTTTTAATTCAAATCTTACATATTAAACATATTAATATTATACTTATTAAATCTTACATATTGTGCCTTAAAGTGGTCTTTAAGGCACAATATGTGTCCTAATATTGTCCTACCTGCCTGTCAATGTATGTTTTTCCATACCTCCACGCACCCTGCTCGCCCAGACATCACATGTCATCAGTGTGTTTCATGCTATGCAGAGGTCAGTCACCAAGCACCACAACCGAAACAGCAGCCACCCTTTTACAGTTCCTCCTTGATGCAGAAACTTGAGCAAATGAGATCCAGTCAGTGACGACGTTGAAGAAAAATTATTTATTCATTTCAATTAAATTCAGCCTCACACGCAAACTTTAATCGATAATGAAAATATTTAATAAAACCAAAAGGTAACATAATAATCAGAAAGAAGTAATCAATAATTAATAATAAAATTCAGAGTATTTTAAAATCCAGAATATTGTATCTAATAGATGAAGATCAAAAAGAACGATAATTAAGACATTTGCAGATAAGAGAGAGGAAGCAGAAGCCAAGGAGAGCAAAGGAGGGAAAAAAGTTAAACTATCAATGACTCAGTCAGCTTTATACCATAAGCATATAGGGAAATTTAGATCCCACTCAAACTGATGTTTTTGTTCTAATAAGAAAAGGTTAAATGGTTTTACCCATTACGTCATAGACTGGTCCAGTGTCAAAAATAGTTGTTTTGACCCACTTAAGGGAATTTTGCAAATCTTACATTATCAAATGTCAGCAGAAATAATAACAGACATATTAAGTTCAAATAAGCAACTAATTCTGAAAAACATCACTTCTGCAGTACTTGGCAGGTGTCCAATATCTAACCACAAACGTGTCAACGTGACCTGTCACACTGGAACACTTGAAGAACAATTGAATATAGCAAGCATACATACTATTAAACATAAAAGTATAATAACCATAAAGGGTACAATAATACTTGATTAAGTAAATACTTGAAAATATGATGAGAATTAATATATAAAGTAGAAGTACATAAATATATGAAATCAAAAGTAAAACTGATAAATCATAAGCCATAAACGATTAACATAAATATGAATAAAATGCATGAATATGAATATCGACCATTTTGGATCCACCACTCCTGAACCAAAACAATGAGCTTATGCTGCATTCACACCTTAACTACTGTAATTTGGAAGAGATGGAAATCTGTGATGTTATACTCAGAGCGGTTCGTGACTTGAATTTGTTTCAATGTGAACACTATCAAAGCCGAAATAAATTTGCAGCAGTCAGTGCTCTTTAAGTTGTTTGTTCGTTATTATTGTAATGTTATGTGCTTTGAGACATAAGGTAGTTTAACGCTGTCTTTCGTGACGCTTTTTTTGGTCCCTGCTGTACGCGTTCATGTGTTTTGAAGGAGGCGTGGCTTTGGAGGCGCTCTGAATGGAGGGTGGGTTCTTTTGCCTCTCCAAAATTGCCTACCCTACCTTTAATAAAAGTATTAATTTTCTAAAAAAAAAAAAAATCTAAATGTCCCTAAACTTTTTGCAGGATTTTATGTTGGGCGAGGCTCTGTAGTGCTATGCTATGCACTTTCTCACATCATGTCTAGTTAGAATGTGTTTTAATATTGAAATGTATGATATATGATTTGAGGTGTCTGTTTGTATCTTAAGTACACATTAGGAGCATCTTTTTCTTTCCCTCTCTCTTTCTTTCACGGTCTCTTGTGGCTGAGCTGTTGTTGTCTGTCCAAAGGGATCATCTCATTATTCACATCCACTCTGCAGAATCACCAAGGTCAGGATGCTGTGCACAGTCAGCACAAACAGTCCTTGTTGGCCACAGAGACAGCAGCACAGCTCTATAACGCTCATTCAGGACGTAGCCATGCATAGAACGCTATGAGACCGCACAGCGTAAGACAAAGAACATGCAAATCTTCCTTACACTGGATCAGTAATCTCTAAGGTCAGAAGAGCACAGGGGAGCGTAAAATGGCACAGCGCAGGTAGCCTATAGGATCACTTTGTTTGTCTGCAGAACTAAACAACAATAGAGAAGCGGATATGAAATCAGGCCCTCACAATCAGATAAGCTGCATAATCAATTAATTAATTGTTTACTGTACATTTACATTTCAGAGATCAAGCAGATGTGAGAGTAGCTAATGAATATGCGAACAAAGCCATGGTAATCTTCTTTACCTCCTACTGTAAGACTGATCTCTTGCTTTAATGAAAGTGCTTGCATTAACCTGTGACAGTGCTGCATCATCGTTCAGCGCTGAAAGCTTTCAGAGAGAAGGGGATGTGTGCTCTCTGCCTCTGCCACAGTGGAGTTAAAGACCCTGCGAAATGTAAATTGGTGTTTTGTGGTTTTTAGTGCATGTATTTTAGCTTTGAGGTCATTTATATGCGAGTATTCATGAAACATTTAAAATCACTTTTAGCTAATGTACACGATACAGTTCAGAAGTTTGAGGTCAGTAAGATATTTTAAGGTTTTTGGAAGAAGTCTCTTATTCTCACCATGGCTGCATTTATTTAATCAAAAATGCAGTAAAATCACTCATATTGTAAAATATGATTACAATTTAAAATAACTATTTTTATATATTTTAAAATGTAATTTTGTTTTCCTGCAACGGCAAAGCTGAATTTTCAACATCATTACTTCATTACATCATTATTAGTCTTCAGTGTCACACGATCCTTTAGAAATCATTCTAACGTGCTGATTTGGTGCTCAAGAAACATTTTATTATCGATGTTGAAAAAAACTTATGGAATATTAGTTGGTTAATTGATTTGAAAATTTAAAAGAACAGAATTTATTTGAAATATAACTTATTAATATAAATAAGATACATACATACAATAATTTACATTATATAAAATATGTAAAAATACGTAAATGAGTCCTTGCTGAATAAAAGTATGAATTTCTTTAAAACAAATCTTACTAACCCAAACGTTGGAATGGTAGTGAGGAATGTAAAATTTATAGTCTTTCTCTTTGGGAAAAGGGAGACAAAATATTGT
This sequence comes from Anabarilius grahami, assembly GCA_003731715.1. NCBI lineage: Eukaryota > Metazoa > Chordata > Actinopteri > Cypriniformes > Xenocyprididae > Anabarilius > Anabarilius grahami. The sequence goes on along the minus strand of RJVU01007007.1, from coordinate 6,288,800 downwards.
TGACTCATCTTGCACTACACAGATTTCTGTCCAATCAGATGCCCTCTGGTATGAGAATGTCCCTCCTTATCACCACCTGCAGCTGGCATAACTATAGACCATTGGATCTAACAAAAAGATTTGTCCTTCCCTCTTTATGCCCAAACTTCCTGTTTCAATGTAAATTGCTTGAGCTTGAATTATAACATCTGTCTTTGTGAAGACCTTGAGACAGGAATTTCATTAAATCTGGTGGTTTCATTAGAGACCAAGTGCATACAGGCAGGGTGCAGCTCCTGGCATTCGTCATTATTGACTTCACTCATTAGTTATGTAGATGGAAGTGATTCATACTCTTGTCTGACACGGAGAATGCTTTGTGAGCAATGTATCGTGATAGATTACATTCATAACAAGGTGCAAGGGCCACTCTCACTAAAATGCTTTATGAATCATATTCAGGCATACAATTCTTTAGCTGGCAGGTCTGTGAAATATTTGATATATGTAGTAAATCATATTAACAGTATTGTGAGTTTTAATGTAAAAATTATAATTCCAAGTACAAACAGAAAGATACATTTTATCACCAGTGTATTAGATAGAAAATGATTTGGGATTTCCTACATGAACATCAGGGCTCAACATGGCTTAATAATGTGTGGTAACCTCTAGGTAAAGGTTCTGATATGTTATGTTTGAGTTTAAAAAACAAACAACTATTTGACATTTAGTTTGCTTTAATATGCAATGTACAAAATGTTTATGTTGATGTACACACACAAAGTCATCCAGTAAAGAACTGCATAACATCACTCAGTATGTGTCTGATTTGTTGGGAAGGACGAAGCTGAACATCTGCGGGTGTTACAGCATGCTGTGTCCATATTTTATCCTCGGGCAGATGGACATAAAGCAAGGACACAGGCATTGATTAAAATCATGTTACAGTAAATGACTATGCCTGATGTGCAGATTTACTACAATATTTTTTTGCCTTGAGCTATAATGCGTTTATTGATTGAAAATCAAGAAAACTTTGTAGTACTATCTCATGCCCTTTTTTACTTATGTATGTGTTTTTTCTCCTGTGACAGAATGGTGTGTTTATCCCTCATCACCATCATGCTTATTTTGACATGTTAAAGCAGTGTCCTGTTAGCTGCCCGTGGCGAGCACGACTGGGGGCTTTTAGCACTTCCGCTCTTCCTTTCCACACCATGACCAGTTGACCACTAACATTTGCATCCAATGTTTTCTCAAAAGCTGAACTATAAGTGATGTAATGTTTTTTTCCCAAAGTGTGCCCAATTTCGTTGTGGCTTGTTTCTTGTTGCTGTCCCATATTAATATGGAACAGGTAGGATTTATCGTTTTTGTCATATTGTCTCTGGTTATGACCCAGTGTTAAGGGCCATTCACACCAAGGATGATAAAGTTTTAATAATCATTCTATTTCTTTGAGAATAGAGAAGTCCACACTACAACTATAATGATAACGACACAGGAATGATATCATCTTTCACAATTATTTTTTTTTCCAGCTGATGAACAATAAACATTTAAAGCAAATCAGAATCCATCTGACTTTAAAGAGCTCGAGCATTTACTGCAGCAGCACTCTTATAATAAAAAGAACATTATCATCCATTGGTGTGAATTTTCAATACCAATGCATGTTACCACTATTTGTGTCTTTTAGGGTGTGTTCACACTTTTAGTTCGGTTCGATTGGTTAGTTTCGTCTGGACCAAAAAAAAAAAAAAACCCAAAACATTTACTCCTGGTCTGCTTATCGTTCACATTGGCATTTTTAACACTGAACCTAAAGATACCAAACCTAAAGGCATAGGGATACGTTCACAACCTGATTGGTTGGCTTTTATGACGTATTTTGTGACGTATTTTTTGTGACGAAAATTACCGAACATCCAATACAATGCTGTGTGCTGGGCTGAATGTTCTTGTTGTATGTGCATAGTCTATATGATGGTATTTTGACCAGCTGCACTCAAAAAAATTAATTGTTGGATTTACTTAAAAAAGAAGTGTCAAGTGGTTCCACGCAAGTATATTGAGTAATTTGTATAAATAACAATTTAGTTGTATGAACAAAAGAAATTCAAGTAAAGCTGACAAAATTTCTTTTAGTAAATACAAATCATTTGAATTTCACTGTTACATAATATTTATATGTGCAGTTTACTTAATAATGTTATATTTATTACGTAAGGTGAACACATTTATTGACTTAATTAACCTAATTAAATGAACTATTTGCTCTACAAAATGCACTCAAAAAATAACTCATTGAACAAACTCAATTGAATTGAGAGCAGGAATTCTATCCTAAACATGCATGTATGAGGCTCACACCCTAAACACAGGCAACACTCTTCTGCATAATGGTAACCACAAAATTCAAAAACATTACAGAAACTCCTCTAAATGTCCAACATAAATTAACATTAAACTCTAACATAAGCTAACAACATCTTTCCCTTTACTGAAAAACATAAAATAACACTTTAATCCCTAAATTTACTCTCCTAATGCAGTCCCTTGCAAAGCATGCTGGGAACTACAGATCTACTGCTTAGTTAGTTTCACAACGCTTAGCTGCATTTCACTCAGCAATGTTAAGTTGACTAAACAAACACTAAGTAAAGCTGACAATACTCCTTTTTAGTAGAAACAACGCAGTTAAATTACATTCATGTAGTTACATGAGTTTAAGTAATGTGAACAAGGGTGGTTTGAGTGAAACTAAAAACAGTGAAAGTACATTTTTTTTGAGTGTGAGAACTCATGAAGAGCTTATATAATTGTGTAAAGTAGTCAAAACAGCGGCAGGAATCCCTGCGTCACACATAAAAGAAGATCTGCTGCGAGTGGCCGCGGTTCTGATGTCTGTACGGAACTGTAATAGGGCATATTGCGACTATGACGAGAAAAAAACAGGTATGCTTGAGCATTCTGTACATTTTAGGGTCGCATCTTGTGACATCATGTCCTTTTTTTGGGTTTGTTTACATGTCTTTGGTCTGTGTGGCATTCATATTTCATTCGAACCACACCAGAGTTCGGTTGGAAGTGGACCGAGACCCATCTTTTCAGCGGTTTCGGTCCACTTGCTTGGTGCGCACCAGGGTTCAGATGGCAGCGTTCACACTTATTCAAATGACCCGCACTAACCGAGCAATCACACCAGGGTTCGTTTTAATTGAACCAAACATGCCAAGTGTGAACACACCTTTAAAAACATACAGTGGGTACGGAAAGTATTCAGACCCCCTTAAATTTTTCACTCTTTGTTATATTGCAGCCATTTGCTAAAATCATTTAAGTTCATTTTTTTTCCTCATTAATGTAGCACCCCATATTGACAGAAAAACACAGAATTGTTGACATTTTTGCAGATTTATTAAAAAAGAAAAACTGAAATATCACATGGTCCTAAGTATTCAGACCCTTTGCTCAGTATTTAGTAGAAGCACCCTTTTGATCTAATACAGCCATGAGTCTTTTTGGGAAAGATGCAACAAGTTTTTCACACCTGGATTTGGGGATCCTCTGCCATTCCTCCTTGCAGATCCTCTCCAGTTCTGTCAGGTTGGATGGTAAACGTTGGTGGACAGCCATTTTTAGGTCTCTCCAGAGATGCTCAATTGGGTTTAAGTCAGGGCTCTGGCTGGGCCATTCAAGAACAGTCACGGAGTTGTTGTGAAGCCACTCCTTCGTTATTTTATCTGTGTGCTTAGGGTCATTGTCTTGTTGGAAGGTAAACCTTTGGCCCAGTCTGAGGTCCTGAGCTCTCTGGAGAAGGTTTTCGTCCAGGATATGCCTATACCTGGCCGCATTCATCTTTCCCTCGATTACAACCAGTCGTCCTGTCCCAGCAGCTGAAAAACACCCCCACAGCATGATGCTGCCACCACCATGCTTCACTGTTGGGACTGTATTGGGCAGGTGATGAGCAGTGCCTGGTTTTCTCCACACATACCGCTTAGAATTAAGGCCAAAAAGTTCTATCTTGGTCTCATCAGACCAGATAATCTTATTTCTCACCATCTTGGAGTCCTTCAGGTGTTTTTTAGCAAACTCCATGCAGACTTTCATGTGTCTTGCTCTGAGGAGAAGCTTCCGTCAGGCCACTCTGCCATAAAGCCCCGACTGGTAGAGGGCTGCAGTGATGGTTGACTTTCTACAACTTTCTCCCATCTCCCGACTGCATCTCTGGAGCTCAGCCACAGTGATCTTTGGGTTCTTCTTTACCTCTCTCACCAAGGCTCTTCTCCCCCGATAGCTCAGTTTGGCCGGACGGCCAGCTCTAGGAAGGGTTCTGGTCGTCCCAAACGTCTTCCATTTAAGGATTATGGAGGCCACTGTGCTCTTAGGAACCTTAAGTGCAGCAGAAATTTTTTTGTAACCTTGGCCAGATCTGTGCCTTGCCACAATTCTGTCTCTGAGCTCTTCAGGCAGTTCCTTTGACCTCATGATTCTCATTTGCTCTGACATGCACTGTGAGCTGTAAGGTCTTATATAGACAGATGTGTGGCTTTCCTAGTCAAGTCCAATCAGTATAATCAAACACAGCTGGACTCAAATGAAGGTGTAGAACCATCTCAAGGATGATCAGAAGAAATGGACAGCACCTGAGTTAAATATACGAGTGTCACAGCAAAGGGTCTGAATACTTAGGACCATGTGATATTTCAGTTTTTCTTTTTTAATAAATCTGCAAAAATGTCAACAATTCTGTGTTTTTCTGTCAATATGGGGTGCTGTGTGTACATTAAGTCGTGGCCTAATGGATAGAGAGTCGGACTTGTAACCCAAAGGTCATGGGTTCGAGTCTCAGGTCCGGCAGGGATTGTCGGTGACGGGAGTGAATGTCCAGCGCTCTCCCCACCCTCAATACCACGACTGAGGTGAGACCCTTGAGCAAGGCACCGTACCCCCAACTGCTCCCCGGCTGACCACTGCTCCGGGTGTGTGTTCACGGTGTGTGTGTTCACTGCTGTGTGTGTGCACTTGGATGGGTTAAATGCAGAGCACAAATTCCGAGTATGGGTCACCATACTTGGCCACGTGTCACTTCACATGTCACATGTCACATGTCACTTCATTAATGAGGAAAAAAAATGAACTTAAATGATTTTAGCAAATGGCTGCAATATAACAAAGAGTGAAAAATGTAAGGGGGTCTGAATACTTTCCGTACCCACTGTATGTTGCCATGAAAATAGCCATAGATTCTGGTATGGCAAAAATAAATAAATAAATCATCCATTGGTGTGGATGCTAATATAGTTAACGTTCTTGGTGTAAACAGGCCTTTGGGCTAGATCACTCTCAGCTCCCTTTAACACATTTTATCATGTTTAAATCCATATTTGCTCAACATCAGTGCAGCAAATGTTAAAATGTCAGCAGGTTCCAACTAGGTCTGGGCTAGATGCACAAACATCATCCTTTTCCCACGATATTCATCTTGACCTTTTGTTTGGATTTAAAATGGCTGCTATATTCCACTTGATAAGGTTCCAACTTGGGCAGTACCCCCTTTCATAAAAGAGCTTTTCATATTGAGAGGCCCTTATGAAAGAAGAGGGTTTAAGAAAAGAACTGTAGCATAATTCTAGGTCAGTCCAGTCTTCCTGCCAATTTTGGAGGCAGTGCCCCATCATGACGTAGTTCAACCAGTGCTTCGCTGTCCAGGGCCTTTATAAAGCTTCACAACACGACTCTTATCTCTGCCAACGAGAGTCTCTATGCATGTAATCTTTATGCTATTGCAGAGCTGTTTTAAAACAGATAAGTTGGTATTGTCTATCATCAAGCTTCTGCACACTGGGAACGATTTTCTTCAGCATCCCCTGGATGAGAGCCCAGAATCTGACACTGAAGTTAGATTTTTGAGTCGGAGACAATCATAAATTTGCTTGTGTTTGACGGCAGCAGAATTCTAACTTCAGCGTAAGTGAAACATGTACCATGTGGAATGTATTTCAACTGAATCATTCCACACTTCTTTGTCGATGTCAGCTGTCCATTGGAAAATAAAGTTAGTAAAGTGCTACACAGCCGTTACTGTTATATTTATACTGTTATAGTTATTTTGCCTGGCTTTACTGGTTTTGTGAGGTGGAACGTTTTGCAGAGGTTTAGAACACAAATCAAGGGTGAATAGAGGCAACTAGGGCTAGGTTGAAAATATAGATTTCTCATGTCTCATGTAATCACTCAATCAGTGTTTCAACTGTGGGAAGATGTCAATAAAACAGCTTCTAGAGAGGAGAATCCTGGGAGTGTTTGCTGCAAGGTCAAAACACGTTCATTGATGTCAGAGGCCAGACAATGTGATGATAAAGGACAGACCTTTTCATAGAACTTTTAAACCATTCTTTTCCTAAAGGCAGTGTAATGGTTGTATACACACACTGCGTAGCACCTGGTTCCAATTTCTTTCTGAATAATCAGAACCTCTTTTGGCTAGACGTGAGGAACAAATGCTGGGAGTAAGCATTAAATAAACAATCAAAAAATGAAATGATAAACTGAATAGAATGGAATGATTCTGACTCCTGAGTAGACAGTCTTTGTCACGCCATCTGATAACAAAGCTCCTGGTTCTGCTGAAATGATTGAAATTGAAAATAGATTTGATGGTTTTCAGCTGCAAACAACTTCAGTTTGGCAACAATAATAGGACAAACAAATACAAATGATTATATCATAGTGTGTTCATTGTTATTGCTGTTCATGTTTTCATTTTTTAATTAATTGCTATTGCGCTGTGAATGAAATGGGTTCAGTTGATTTGCAAGTCTTTATTTTCCAGGTTGAATTTGGGAATGTGAAACAGCAATGTCACAATCAAATCTCCAGATAAGTTGGATAAAACTCTTTCTTGTTCCCGATAGTGAACAAAGTTGTCTCTATTTAGCTCAGACATCCAGTGCTGGCAGGAATGTCATGTACGTCCAGGCATTACAAGCCTCTTGGAAGCTGTGATCGGCAGGTATGAGTCGGATAAGCTGTTCTGCACCAAATGAGATGTTCTTGAGAAGAAAATCTCAAAATATACTTATAAAGCTGTAAACCACTCACCAAATACTCAAATGGGTATTTGAGTATCTGTCTAAATATCATACTGCACTTCAGAATATCATGGTACATTATATTCAGGACCTAGATTTCACATCGAACATAAACCTGAAGCAAAACCAGTCAAGTGTCACCGCTGTATTGATGCACATTTGCCAATTTGATGTTGATTCACATGCTTTTGATTAAATTTTAAGCCGATACAATTCAGTTTGTTTTGTTTGATTGGGGTTGGTAAGATTTTTTAAAATGTTTTTGAAAGAATTCTCGTACTTTCACCAAGTCTGATCAATTATTTGATCAAAAATAGTCAAAAACAGTAATATTGTAAAATATTATTACAATTTAAAATGTAATTTATTTATGTGATGGAAAAGCTGAATTTTCATTACGCCAGTCTTCAGCATCACATGATCCTTCATAAATCATTCTAATATGCTGATTTGGTGCTCAAGAAATATTTTGTGGAAGCTGTGATACATTTTTCAGGATTCTTTAATGAATAGAGTCTGAAAGAATAGAAATTGAAATCTTTTAACAATGTAACAGTCTATACTGTCACTTTTGATCAATTTAATGTATCCTTGCTGAATAGAAGTATTAATTTCTTTTAAGAAATGGTTATGATGTCTTTTTTGCTTGTGTATATAAAATAAGTTCTCTCAGATATTGCTGTAAATTATACAGGTGTCCTTTGAAATTAACTGACGAATTCAGTGAGTAAGGAAGGATTCGTCAGACTGATTCAAATAGTCTTTTTTGAGATTGAGTCATTTTGAATGATTCATTAAAAAGACAGGATCAAAAAATAATTTGTTCATGAATCAGATTATACTAGTTGTGCTGTATATTTTTGATTCACTACAAAGAACTGGTTCATAAGAGTAATTGGACTAGAATTGAATTAGAATAGAATAGAATTGAATAGAACTGGACCACACTGGTCATGATTCATGTCACTATATTGAATAAAATAGAATTGGACTACACTGGTCATGCTTCATGTCACTGTATTGAATAGAATTGGACTACACTGGTCACGCTTCATGTCACTGTGAGCACCTTATGAGGAAAGATTTGTCTTGCTTTTATTTCATAGTACATGTCTACTAATACATTCAATTCAGACCGGATTTTAATTATCGATTTTGAGAATGTTCAAATAAGAATTACAATCCATCTGTAAACGTATATTTTATACCTAACTAGAATCTTGAATAATGTTTGTCAAATAGCCAAAAAACGTAACAGTGCTTTTCAGCATCTAGCAAACCGCACCCTCCTTTTCAGACACCCCACCCAAACAACAAACCCCTCTCCTCTCTCTCCTTTAGATTACACACATCTACTTCTCTTACTGCATTAACACAAAGGCATTTGATGCACATTGGCTTGTTTTTTGTATCTCTTGTGAGTGTGTGTGCTGTTCGTGTAAAATCAAACACATGAGTGCAGGCACGACTAGATGTCCATCTCCTCAAAAGAATTGCTAAAAGGTCATATTTCTTTAATTCAGTGCTTTTCAGAAAAGCGGTTCATTTCTCCATCAGCATGTTCCAGACAGCAACGGATCTATTATAGAAAAGGGCAGCAGAGAGAAAATATGCTTTTAAGTCCCACTGTCGAACTGTTCAAGGAGAAGTGCTCGCATTTACATGCACGTGTCTATAGACTCTCTCTGCTGCTGGAGTGATTTTTGTTTTTCACGTCTAACCAGAGGCACAATAACACAAAAAATGACAAGTGCTTGTGTAGGGAGATGATTTCGGATAGAGTAGCCAGGCACTAGGATTCGTTTTGAGTTCTGCACACGTATGTAGATGCTAGCATGTGTCTTTGTTTGTGAACGAGACCAGGTGCCTGCTCTGGTCTTACACAATCTCCTTCTTTTTGCTGCAAAGAGTTTCGCTGATACTAGTGTCTGGGTCACACACACACACACACACACTTTTGTGGTGCAGACAGCCAATTGCATTCTCCACCACACTGCATATGATGCCGGATTTACCGATTTTTCGCTCCACCCGCCCCAACCCCCCACTACACACACACGCACACACACACACATCTTTCTTGTACTTGGTGAGAGTCATATGAAATTCATGTTGGCCTAGTTTTTTGCCTGCCCGCTGCCTGCACCCGCTAAAAGCAGCATGGTATGCTTTGTGGACAGAATTAAACAGGCTCCAATGATGTTTCACCCCAGCTGGCATTTTTGTTTTATCTAAAGACTCTGCTGTACGGGGGTCCATGTGACTGTATTAGCCTGACAACATATCGTTAAGTTATTAAAAATATAAATGCAGGCTGCAGATGGAATTGATCTGTTTTATAAAGTGGTGCGATATGAGTGTAGTGTATTATCTAGGTCATTCAAACCTGAGGTAAATAGTCATACAATACAGTACAATGCAGCTTTATTCATTTCTGAGGAGTAGTTTAGTGGGTCTTGCAATAATTTAACCCACAACAATTTTGGGTAACATCTAAGATAAATTAACTATAGTACATATTGACAAGATATGGCAGTTGCAGGAAATTTTGTGCATGTTTTTTTTTTTTTTAACCTCCTAAAAAGAAATTCAGATTGGACTAGGGGTACTGACGTACCTTGATATTAAAGTCACGGTTCGGTATGGGTTCAGTAGAGAAAACAAAAACATAAATTGCTTTTTTATTAAACAGTGGTTTATTGAACAAATTCTGTCTCTCTCTTTAAATAAATTCAATTATAATAAAAAAAAAAATTTTATCTTTAAGAAAATTTGATCTCAGCTAATGCTGTAAACTATGTTCAGGAAGTCCTTTCTTGCACATTACTATAATATTAAAGGTTACAATTAACAGCAGAGCCCCAAACTATTAATTTCCGTTGCTATTTATTTTTTTAGATACTCAACTTAATGCAAATAAATCCGGCCTTATTTTTTTTTAACTTTCTAATTATAAAATTGTTTAATCATTTTTCTACTCCAATTAATTTTTTTAATATAATCGTTTACACAGTTACTGTCATAACTTGTTTTCATGACAAATTTATTTAAACGTATTTTAAATAATTAAGACATCACTAACAGGTAAATATAATGAATATATAAGCTAATATAGTGCATATATTTAGTGAAATTCTGCCCTCTAGAGTTAATTTCTCTAGTGAACTAAAGAGAAATGTGGACACTAAATGACTTGCCTGAGGTAAATGTAATGCTACGTGAGATATTATTCTCAAGCTGTTTTATTGATGTCTTCCCGTGGTTGAAACACTTTGAGATTACACGTAAACATATCTATGCATAGATCGTCTCTTCTGTGGTTTTTCCCGTTGTGGCAGTTACTAAACAGCATTGTATTACCACATGCGCCCTCTTTTGGATTGGAGTGTGGATCGCCTGTGACTGACTGTATTCGTCGTCTGACTGTATGCACCGAACTGTGACGTCCGTACCGTGACAGTTCGGGATGAATACATGTACCGTCACACCCCTAGTAAAGACTGTTTAAGAACTTTTTAGGACAGATATCATGGCGCAATTGCAATTAGCATGCCAATTAAATCTTTTGAACATTAAACATCATCAACAATAAAACTCATATATTCATTAGTCCTCCTTCACAGCATCGTTGTGTTCATACTAGAGCTCTTGCAAACTATACCAAGTCAAACTTTCCAACTTGTTTTAAACTTTCCAACATTTTAAATAAAGATCGAAAGAGTTGTCAGAATTATAGTGATGGTGATGTTGAAGTCATGCGATCGTGGTGTAGTTTGTTTATAGCCTAACATTAGCTTTTTACTTCTAGAGATTGTATTTGGGCTTCAAAATTCATTAAAGTTGTGTTCGTTTGTGAAGATTATCTTGATGAACAAAATGTGTAAGAATCATAAACTGTTGTTGGTCACAGAGCATATTTTCTGCAATAATCAAAAAAGCCAATGGAAAAGCCCTATTGACTTTTTGTCAAGGGAACCTGGGTGATGCTAACTTCCGGGTTGGAAAACTGGAACTGCAGCACTCTATTGTCACGGTTAAACAGTTCTAGAGTTTGTTTTTGAGTCTTTCTCTCTTTTCTGTCACCCTTTTTGGTCACATGCTGTGTTTCTCATTTAGTTTTCCCCCCTTCAGATGGGGGAAGTTGGACCAACCCTCTGAATTCCCCTTCTGAGTTTATCCAAATCCCTCCAACTGCCACAAGGTCTCGCAGTGGGCTCGAACTCAGTCTGGCCCAGTAAAATCTTGCACCGGTAAAGGGTCTGTCCTCCAACATGCCCTCTGGCGTACTCACCGCTCTGACTCATTCTTCGTCTGGCATTAGACTAGAAGAGGGAGGGCTGTAGAGAGAGGCACAGAGAGGGGAGGGTTAGAAGAGAGAACAAGAGTGAAGAACAGAGACAGCGGTGGAGAGAAGCTTTCCAACTCTTGTTTCCAGCACTACAGGGCCATTGTGTTGCATGCTGGGGGAATAAACAGCTCAAGAGGGTTATTTAGGACCCACATTATGTTGGTTCTGGTGTTGAGAGCACAGTCCTGCGGGTTGGAAGGGAAAGATAAGCTGGACAAGAGGATTTGAGTCGGCTTTGTGGGCTGGAATGCTGATCTTTGACTCATTATCACTTTGTACATTTGAAGTGTCGCTACATTTGCTGGGGATATGTGGACAGCTCACAAAGAAGGGGGTTTGTTGAGTCAGATCCAAACAAGTTTTATTTTTGGTCTTTTTACCACTATAGGGACAGTAGAGCTAGATTTGAAGTACTGTTGCTTGTATGAGCACCTTCGCTTAATGTGTAACACACTATTATTAATCCTTAAACCTGTTATAAATGAGAAAGAAATGATACATGATACATTTTATGCTTTTGGTTTCAATTCAGTCTGAATTATTCACTGTTAACATCTGCGAATGTCCTCTATTACGTTTTATGCAGATTTTCATCAGTCATGTTCTTTGATTCACCTCAATTTGTTCTGTCCTCCCTTCTCAACACAGTACAAACCAGCCAACCTTTTAATTCTACATCGATTAAGGGTAGAAAAAGCATGGTTGCAGTCTGCATTCTCATTGCAGTTCTGACTGCCAATGAGCATCTGATCTATAGTCATGGGTAAATGTAGTACAGAAAAATGTTACGTTCAGCTTGTTTTCTTGTTCAGAAAAGGTGTGGGGCTCACATCGAGCGCATATTGAAGATCTTAAAACACTCTATTTTGACTCCCAAAAAGGACGATTCCTGGCAAACATATTTGGTGGAAGTACAGTATCTCACTTTCCGTCTCTTTGTGTGTAGTCTTTCATTCCAAGATTAGTATGTAAAACACAAAGATATGCCTGGATGTCTGGCCTAGTTGATGGTATTTCTTTTAAATAGCTATTTATTTTTAACATGTAAATTGAATCTCAAGGTCACTTAGATGCAGTGTTGTTATTGTATGAACAAATAACCTTTTTTTAATGAAATAAAGGTGAAATAAAAAAAAATATTTGATGAAAAACTTAGAAATGTTGCTTAAAGGGGGGGGCAGTCGTGGCCTAATGGATAGAGAGTCGGACTTGTAACCCAAAGGTCATGGGTTCGAGTCTCAGGTCCGGCAGGGATTGTCGGTGAGGGGAGTGAATGTCCAGCGCTCTCCCCACCCTCAATACCACGACTGAGGTGAGACCCTTGAGCAAGGCACCGTACCCCCAACTGCTCCCCGGGCGCCGCAGCACTGGCTGCCCACTGCTCCGGGTGTGTGTTCACAGTGTGTGTGTGTTCACTGCTGAGTGTGTGCACTTGGATGGGTTAAATGCAGAGCACAAATTCCGAGTATGGGTCACCATACTTGGCCACATGTCACTTCACTTAAAATAATTTTATGTTGAAGCTCTAAAACTAAATTAAAGCTAAATATTAAAAAACTAATAAATTACAAAAGCACATAACAAAATTACAAAAATGTATTCATTACTAAACTACTAATTTTAATTACTACAATTAAAATGAAAACTGAATATATATAAAAAATGTAAGAGTATATAAAATATAGGGCTGCCCGCTAATATTTGACTAATCGTTATTCGACTAGAAGAGGCTTAGTCGATAAAAAAAAATATTAGTCACTTTGTTGCAGGGGAAAAAAACTTATGGCGAAGTCACACAATCCGTGAGGGACAGACCGTTAACAGCATCTCAATGTATACTTGCCTCAAAGACATGAGAAATATATCTGTAGAAAGCTTGAAATGTCAAGCAATTCTCAACCAATTCAAGTGGAAAACAAATATTCTCAGATATGTAACTCGTAACGGGCATATAGGCGCGCCCACTACTGTGGAGATGGCGAGTCAGAAAACATCACCAATAAATTATTAAAATGTTTAGACAGTCTCCTTGCTGTTTTTTCACGACACATTCATAATTATTACTTTTGCCGGTGCACTGTGGCAAGCTTTATGCGTGCGCTTGAGAGCTGATTAGGCTATGTATTATATATAGGCAATTAAAGGTTCATTATTATGATTTATACGGCTTATTAATAAACACGTGCGATTAGTCGACTAGAAAAATCTTTAGTCGAGGGCAGCCCTTATAAAATATATAAGCATTAGTGCATGAAATAGACTAAAATAACACTGCTTAGATATGATTTTTATTGTCAGCATGTAGAAATTAAAACTATTTTTACAGTTTTACTGTTTCGTAAAACAATAAAGCATCTGTGTATACATATAATATATAATGTTGTTGATGTTAAAGTTCCAGAGTTTTTTGATGTATTATCAATGTATTGTCTGCGATTTAAATATAGTGTATAAAAGGTCGATAGGACAAAGTTGTGTGTGAAAGAGTGGGTGAAAGCTTTTAAGCGATTTCAAGGGCCCTTTTAAACTTGTGTAAGTGCTGTTGTGTGGCAGTTACTGGTGTCTGACATTATTTGATGGTTAATGCAGCGAGCACAGTGTGTCCCAGCTCACCTCATTAGTGGAAGCTAATGGCTTTTCTGTCATTAATTAAAATTGTATTGTTCTTTTATTTGTGTTTAATATTACAATGCCATAAATGTATTTTCAAAGGTCATTTATATTATTATTTTTTTTTCTTTGTGTATCATCATCATCATCATGAATATAGACATCATTTGGCTTTATATTTAAGTAGATATACTGCCATTTACATTGACTTGAGTGATTCTGAAGGTTTGGTTTTCTGAACGGGTTATGGCATGCAGGGTGGAGGACCCAGGGTCAAAGGTCAAGCCCTTGCCTCATTCAGCCTTAGCAACAAGCTCAGTTCCAGCTTGGTCTTGTGATGTCGGATTACTCCAGCTTACCCGATTGTTGTTTTTCTCCATAACACAAGTGGCTATTGTTCGGCAGGCCATGTGCTCAAGTCACAACGCTGGGAAACGGAAGTTAGAAGAAAATAAATAAAAGGTCAGGAAGGTAGAAGAGGCTTAAGTCGACTTTGATGAAATAAACACAATGTGAGAGTTGTCAGTGCATGCAGGTCTATAGTAGGCATGTAACTAACGCAGACTACGCAAATTGATTTTCCTTTGTGGCTTTGCCTGCTGTAAGCATCAATGAGAGATACTTTCCTACTGAATCCCTCACCTACATTTCACCGTTACATCTGAATGCATGATAATTTCTGGTGTGCCGTTGTGGATTACGTGACTTTGAGGTGTTGAGAGATGATTGTGTTCTGTCAGCCTCATCCAAGTGTGGCAATATTTCAATTCTTATTGGTATATTTGGTTCTTGTTAGAGTAATGCATCCCTCCGGGTGAGTTTCCGGCAAAGCACTATGAGAAACATGGTCGTTTATCAGAGTGTCCCTGTGACCTCTAACAGTTCATTTGCAGCAACTGTTTGTCTGCATAAGAATATATATATATAATCCTAGATACCTTTGAAAAAAATCTAATTGTATTAATAAAACATCATTAAAAATCTGTAATATATATAATTACTATACATTTAATATTAATAATTTAAATATTTGTATTGATATTTTGCATTTTGATGTTTTTATTAATACATTTGCCTNTTATTATTATTCTTATTATTATTATTATATATTGTTTAAATAAAGGCGTATGTTATTTTTAAATGTTTTTGGTAATGTTATTTGTGAAAAAATAATATCTATTTATACATTTCTTGTGCATACTAGTTATTTTCCACTTGTATTTTAGTTTAAGCTATTGGCTAACAATTTTTCTTTTAATGTATTAAATTACTACAAAATTGTCATCTCTAATGAATTGATGGTGCAGAAGCAGAGGTGCATTATGGACCAGCATTTCCTCTTTCTCTGTCCAGCTTAGTCATCTTCAGAGGGAAATATTTACAGATGCTGTTTGGGTGTTGTTTGTGTCCTCCTAATTTCTTTTTTTCCATGCATTTGCTGTATGAAATTGTTTTGATATGCTTTTTTTGTACAACCTGAAAAAAAATTCCATTTGAAATGACAGGAAGCAACATTACAAAGCTCTTGACTCATCTGAGCTAATGTACCTGCGCTTCTGTTTTAAATAGCATGATAGCCCCCTCACCTGTTTCCATAGGAACCCAGAGATGACCTCCCACTGTGCAATAACCTTCATTTACTGTGGTTTCTGAGGCTCTGATGGTGGTCTGCTTTTAATGTTGTCAAGCTCTCATACAAATATTACTTAAATCTCAGGGTCAGGGCAGTAATGTTAGTATACGTGTGTGTGTGTGTGTGTGTGTGTGCTTGTGACACAGCAAGCAAAACAAAAACCTGGACCTGGATTTTTGTTCCTACAGCATTTAAAGTCCCACAGTCATGGCTGGACAGATGCCAGTGGTGTTCTTTCATTGATCCAGAGCTGTGGCTGTGCCCTTGAGGTCCTTCTGCTCACTAGAGCTCCAGCCAGTAGGGACTCGTTCTTGCTGCTCACCACAGCCCCTGCTGCCAGCCCTCTGCCAATCAGTGAGACACTTGAGTTAAAAAGTGATTTGGACTTTGCTTTGCTTCCTGGAGTTCTTTTTATTAGGTGTTCCTTAATACCTGCTGTTAACGCAAGAAAATACTGCTGCATTGTAATTACTCTTCAAGTGAGCAAGTTGTTACATTTCACTTTTCTATTTATGTAATAGCATACCTGTTAAAAATGGGGCACATTTCTAAGGATACTTTTATATTTATATCTAGAAATGTGTATTTTATATATATATTTATTCTACAGGGCTGTTGAATGCTCAAATCTGATTGGTTGACCAACATTCTAAGGCGTACAATTATTTTCAGGGAAACGTACGGCTAAAGTTGTTCTAGGCAGGTCTTGACGTCATTGCAGTTCCATATCACTTCGGCAAATTATTTCAATAGGTCCTACAACCGCAAAAGAAACAAAACCCACAACGACACAGACCAAGCAAATAAATACAGTAAACAATAGGATGAAAACGACGAATTATTGTCATGGTTTTTGCCACAAAATACGTTTTATTGTGTCCTGAATAGGGCTGGGCGATATATCGCATGCGATTGTCACGCGCATTTCGTCAGTAAAGCAGGTTTCCCTGATTACCGCGAAATCGCCATCACCTGCTTTCAAATGGAGCGGCATATAATAGACAGAGCCGTAGTTCACTGACAAGCCATACAATATCGCGTTCATTATCGAAGGCGATTCATCTGCGATATGAACGCGATATTGCGTAGCTTGTCAGTGATCTACGGTTCTGTCTATTAAATGCCGCTCCATTTGAAAGCAGGTGATGGCGATTTTGCGGTAATCAGGGAACCGGCTTTACTGATGAAATGCGCGTGACAATCGCATGCGATATATTGCCCAGCCCTAGTCCTGAAAGTCCAAACTCTCTCACAAACTCTCTCTCTTTCAAACGTACACACGTACTGTATAGTACACACACTCGCACAGAAACGTTTTGCCAGCGCTGCTCTGATTAATTAATCAGTAAAATAGTTTAGCAACTTAAAAAATACATGACTCACCAGCGAGGTAATCACTGTGCTGTTCTTGAGGTAGATAAACTTATAGTTTCGCTTAGTCGAGACACTGCTGGCGTGAGAGACACGCAGTCTCAGGTAGACTAATTCACATACTTAGTCTCTCTCTCTCTCTCTCTCTCTCAACTGTATTATTCTGCTATCAAGGCTTAAGCCTCCATTACTAGTTACTGAAATTACGTTTTGGAATTAGCAACGGAGGCTTGGGATGAGATGCGTAAGAAATTAGTCCCACACCCAAAAGTGTTTTAAGGATAAAAACCTGACAAATGTTTTGAAACACAACATCGGAACAGTGTATTGAGGTGTGGTAACCGTAGTATAAGCGGAATAATTGACCCTAGGCCGTTGAATTCATAGAAAATCATGCACACCTTAAAAAAAATAAATTTATGGCATTGTAATATTAAACACAAATAAAAGAACAATACAATATTAAAAAATAATGCACACCCGCTTCACGTCGTGGCTGCATTATTTTCTAAGAATTCAACGGCCCATCATCAATTATTCCTTACATATATATGCGCTTTCTCGCTCTCTCATCTCTCTGACAGTGAGTTGACACACAAACCCACCTCACCTCACTCAGTTCCATTTGCTCCGGATGAATATTGCTGATGTTCCAGGGCCTGATTTTTCGGTGAGGGATTGCGCATATTGTGCCTAATTTTATTCATTCCGGCAGATTTTGTGCTTGCGTCCAAAGAGCTGCACATAAAGCTGACTCTCAGTACTAAATTGAGTTCTTTTTCGCTGCTTATTGCGCGTAAACAGTCAAATACACACAAAATAATGTCAAAATGCTGATCTTGGTGAGTATTCACATAAACACAGTCAATTATGTTTTAAGTGTTATGTTTTATGTTTTAAGTGAACGTAAACAGTTGTGAAAGAAACGCATGTGTAACAGTGTAATGGATTTGTGTGTCAGGTCTTAAAGTGACAGCAACCTAATATACCTGCTGCCAAATTATGAGATGATATTAAAAATATCTATATGGCAGTTCTTCTCCATGGTATCGGTCAAAATTTTGGCCAGTGAAAATGCTGGTGAGCAAAAAAGTTAATGTCGAGCCCTGCGTTTAGAAATAATATTTAAAATAAAAAAATAAATTGCTGAATGGCACAGTTTTTGTCTCAAAACAAGAGCAAAAAATAGGTAGCATTAAAGCTTAAAGGTTTACAGAAGCAGACACATGAAGTTCTTTTTCATACAATAGCATCCTTAGGCCATTATTGTTGGCTGCGTAATGTCTTTTGATGGATCTCGGTTGTATTACTCACCGTAGCAACTGCAGATGAGTCAGCAGAGGCTGGAGCTTCACAGCTGCACCCTGACATTTCAAGCTTCAGCTTTGTGCTAGTCTGATGAACAGTTGTCGCCTTGTTCTTTATTGTGGAAAGAAAGTGCACAGTTGAAAATGGGCCTCATCATCTGCCACTTCCACAAACACTGCATGATTCCAGTTGTTCAGATAAAATGTGTACCCAGCTGAAAAAAAACGGGTCATACCAGCTGGAGGTGTGCCAAAAGTACCATGGTACTACCTTGCTCAGTCCACAAATATTTTCTGTATAATTTCAGATCCTTCTAGATCAATTAATCTCTATTTTTGAAACTAGCTTAATTGCTTATTTATGAATCAACGTTCCTGGGGTTATACAAATTTGCATGATGCTACTTGTGGTTTGTGTGTGTAAGTGAGTGGTAATGGATGCTTAATTCCGCAGATGGATCACCACAGATGGAAAATTGTCAAACTTCTGCCACTCTGTTCTTGTCATTGCCAAGTTCCTGTCACACTATCCTCAGCTTGTTTTCTGTATGTATGTATGTGTGTGTGTGTGTGTGCTTGGTCACAAAACTGCATCTTTGTTTACCCATTTCTTATGGGTCAAACTTCATGAAGTCCACTGAAGTTGCTCTTTTTCTCCTCTTGTGAAACTGAGCTCCTTTGGTTTTGAAGGTTTCGCTATTTTTAGAAAGTAATTGTTACCGCTTTCGCTCTTAGATGTTCAACAACAGAGAACAGTACAGTTTTGTATCCCCAGGCACAGGATTTGTAGCGTGCTGGAGTGTTTGTTCCAGAGTGTACGTGTTTTCATCTCACACGTTCTCGTTAGACCTTAGCAATGCTCATTAGCATCTGACAGGATTCGCCATTTCCACAGGCACATTTTTCCTGAGTGGTGCTTCATATATTGACACATGCACTGTTGCATAAAGGGTTAGATACTCTCTGCTAATTTGGTGAGCCGAACGGGATCTATTTTAGCAGCCCACACCGTTTCATCTGTAATGACAGTTCTTCATTAATTTTGTCACACCTGTAGACTTGAAACTGTTTTAGAAGCAGCAAATAAGTCCTCATTATGGTTTTCACAAGTGTTGGGCATTTTAAAGCGGACCTATTATGCCCCTTTTCACAAGATGTAATCTAAGTTTCTGGTGTCCCTAGAATGTGTCTGAAGTTTCAGCTCAAAATATCCCACAGTTCATTTATTACAGCTTGACAAATTTGCCTCTATTTGGGTGTGAACACAAACACGCCATTTTTGTCTTTGTCCCTTTAAATGCAAATGAGCTGCTGCTCCCAGTCCGCTTTCCAGAAGAGGGCGGAGCTTTAACAGCTCGCGCTTTGGTTGGTCAACAACAACAAAGCTGGAGAATCTCACGCAGCCAAAATGACGATTGTCAGTAAAGGCGTTCAGCCTTACATTGTTCAATCCAGAATCGGACACTGATGGAGAGACTCAGGTAGGAGTTACAACTTTTAGAATGCAGCTGGATGTTTCTGAACGGTTAGTGGGTAAATTTATGTAGTTGCTGTGGAGTTGATTCAACTCATCAACTAGCATGTGCCGTCTTGTTAATCTTTTGTGCAAATCCAGCATTGAATCGACCCTCCTTCGTGAAGCAGTCCCGGCATAAAGTGACGGCATGTTAACAACACTCTACTACAACAACACTTCCTCTTCTCTAAAGCAGCCCAACATGGCCTCACCACTTTGTTGAGCTGATTATTATGTTTTTGAATTTCTGGAATACTGTACTCCTGACACTGACACTTGAAAGTAAATTATGAAGTCTGTAAAAGAACCTGTGAAGCATTTCCAACTAGAATCCTAGCTGTCAGTACAGCGACATATTACTTTCTTCCTCTCAGTGTGCTCTGACCTCAGCGGTTGTGGGGAGTGTTTCTGTCTTTGTGGAGATCAGGCAGCAGAGGTTCCATCTTAGTTCTCTGCTCTAGGATGGCGTACTGGAGCGAAACAGGGAACGGAGTGAAATACAGAGAAAGAGAAAATGAGGGGGAGGATTAGAGAGACGTGTCGTAGAAGACTTCTGCTGACGCTGAGAGAAGACGATTGAAGCTCCGTGTGCTCTCTCAGACTCACACTGGAAGCTGCGGCTTCATTACTGACGACTATGTGCATTTGTGCGTGTGCAGGGCACGCGCGCGTGTGTGTGTGTTTAGCTCTGTCTGGGGGCATCTGACTCTGGGTCTCATTAAATGTACCGTGCCTTTATTACCTTTGTGTCTGTTTCAGAGACTGAAGGATATTTCGCATTTGAATGAGCCTCTCTCTCCCTCTCTCTCTCTCTTGTATTTAGTCTTTCAAAATAATGGGCACTTGTCTTGAATAGGGTAAAAAATATAGAGCTGAAAAATTAAATAAAAATATATAATTTTTCAAATGGTCAGTGAAAGGTGTTGCCTAATCTTCATAAAAAGTTGAATGTCAACCTTTCATAAAAGTTTGTTTTCACAATATATGTGTGTGTGTGTGTGTGTGTGTGTAAATATATAAGTATTACATTTAAATATATTATATACATATGTGTGTCTAAAGTGCTGTCAAATCGATTAATTGCGATTTATCGCATCTAACAGAAAAGTTTGTTTACATAATGTGTGTATATATTATTACATTTATATACATTATATATGTGTGTCTATACACACACACACACACACACACATATTATGTAAACAAACTTTTGTTAGATGTGATTAATTGATTAATCTATTTGACAGCACTAATATATAGATATATAGATGGACCTGACACATGCATTACATTTTGTGTAAAAACTGAGAATTTAATAAAATAATTTAGTTTTTTATAATTTAGTTTTAAGTTTTTCCTAGGTATTTTAATTAACTTAAATTAGTTCATTAAAATTAGTTAGTACAACAAAGATTGGATGAAAATGGATGTCCATTTTGATATCGTTGCCAGACATTTGATGTTTGAAACAAGGTACTTTTCATTCTATGATTGATAACAGTAGATGAGAAGTCATTGAGCTTTATGGATTCAAACAATGAGCAAAATTTTAATATCATCAAGAGTAATTGACCCTGGTCACTGGTCAGTCTCATTCACGTGCACTTTGTTGGTTCAGTTAAGTTGACGTGTTTGTGTGGTGCGAGTCCTTCTACTTATTTTTAATGAAGCTTAAATTTAGCTGCAGAATAAAAAACTCATTTACATCAGAGGTCGTTGGTTATGAACTAGAGCCACAGGCTGAATGGAAACAATGCCATTCAGTTTAACAAGCTCGAACAGGTCGTTATCTCAGCTCCTTGCAGCTATGACCGTACCTCAAAGGATACAAACACACAAAACTTTTACATGAGTCTGTTTGCAGGATCATATTCCCAATACAATATTTTTATTACACCATTTTCATAAGCCTCAGTCATATCTCACAGCTGTTCTAAGAAATGGTGGCCGCCTCTGTGTCCTCATTTGTGAAGTTTTCCTTTCTTCCTTTTTTGGTGGCGGCATAAATTGGGTTTCCCCTACAAGTCTCTGGATGTTTTAATGGCTCTGAAGTTAACCTAATTTAAAGGGATAGTTCATCCAAAAATGAGAAGTCTGTCATTTGCTATCTCTCATGTCGATCCAAACCGACTTTTTTGTCCCTAGGGCTGGGCGATGAAATGATAACGATAATTATCGCAATATAATTTTCCTCGCTAAAACGATATCAAGAGTTTGATAAATGTTCAATATAATGTTTATGCGGCAAAAGCGGAACGAAACAACGCTACTCATTTGAACCGCGCCACACTCTTCTCAAAGTTCAAATGGCAGCAGGGTTGCCAGGTTTTCACAACAAAACCCGCCCAATTGCTACTCAAAACTAGACTAATCGTGTTTCAGGGGAGGTCCCACGGTTTCGGGCAGGGTTCCCCTGGTAAAATTCACATTCCAAAGGCTAAATATCATGTTATTTAGGGACGCTTCAACGCACGGACATGAAAAACAACCCGCGGCAACAGTGTAAAAGTAGCCCAATTCCAAAACCCTGAACAGCAGCGCAAGCTTACTAGAGCAGATGCGTTTACTCACTGAACAATCTCACACTGAACACTGTGAGATCCAGTGAGAAGCGCTTGAATTCAATGAAGAACACAAATGTCTTGGTGATTGAAACTAGTTTTAAGTCAGATTAAACAGGAGAAACACTGTGCATTACAGTCAGAAGGCTTTTCAATCTACAAATCACCATCATTTACCATGTATTTACTGTAGTAACACTAACTGCACAATGGCATTGTGGCAGAAATGTGGGATATACATATCGAATTTTATTATATTATTTATGTAGACATGTATTAAATGTATTAAAGGAGTATTAATTACATATTTTTTTGTGATTAAGCTATAGCATTTGTGCAATTATACTAAATGTGTTTAGGTTAAAGTTTTTCATAGAAATACCATAGAATCCACATAATTACATTTTACCATGTTTATGTGTGGTTTTAACTGTGGTTATCATGATCTAATTGTATGCTACTATGGATGACCAATGGTTAATTTTAATAAAACTCAATCAATTTAAATTTGGGTTGTTACAATTGTTACAAATATTAGCTGTTTTTGTTAATGAACCACAATGAACAGTCTGGTTTTTACAACTTTCACTTAGGAGCAAAAATCTGCCTTTGAACTTAAAAGAAAATAAAGATTTGACATTTATCGTGATAATCATCGTTGTCGACAGATATGATCATTTTTATTGCAATAATTTTTTGGGGCCATATCGCCCAGCCCTACGTGTCCCCAACTAAGCCAGCCAGAGGCGACAGTGGCAAGAAACCAAAACTCCATCGGTGATGGAATGGAGAGGGGAAAAAAAATCCCTGGGAGAAACCAGGCTCTGTCGGTGTCACAGATCCCTTGTTCCTTGGACTCCAATTCCCATGATCCTCCTGTCTCCACACCTGCACTCACTTCCCTCGTCATCTCCCCATCATCACCGATCATCATCACCTGGACTTCCTCGTCAGCACTCCCTATATATATGGACTCACTCCCTTCACTCCTTGTCTGTTCTTAATGTTGTTTAATNGGAGGGGGGGGTAATGTCACAGATCCCTTGTTCCTTGGACTCCAATTCCCATGATCCTCCTGTCTCCACACCTGCACTCACTTCCCTCGTCATCTCCCCATCATCACCGATCATCATCACCTGGACTTCCTCGTCAGCACTCCCTATATATATGGACTCACTCCCTTCACTCCTTGTCTGTTCTTAATGTTGTTTAATGTGATGTTGTGGCTTCGCTCCTTCGTTAAGTAAATAAATACTCATTATTGTGGATCTCTGGGAACGTCTCATCTTTACTGCACAAGCATCCGTAACAGTCGGGGGCCAGTTCTCCTCTGACCAAACGAACTAACAGGTGTGGTGTGATTCCAGGCTGCATCACAAGTCAGATTGCGGATTGGTATCATTCAGAATATTTAATCTAGTTCCTTCTACTTGAAGACTGATGTTCAGGATGCTCTTTCCCAGAGTATTTTGGATGAACTATCTCTTTTAAAAGCCTTGTAGTTTACTTTTAAACAGGTCGGAGCTCTGTAAAACACATCAATTATTAATAACCTTTTGTGATATTTTTTTTTGTGTGTATTTGTGTTCATTATTCAGAGGTCTGAGATTGCAACTGTTTTGTTTTCCACTGCAGAGGGTGCAAGAATCTCAAGAGAGTGTTTGAGTCTCGCAGTGCAGCAGAAAGAAAAGCCTAGTCATGTGTCTGGAGGGGGCGGAGGAGAGAGAGACAGTTTATTTTATTTGTTGGCTAAAAGACATGTGATTGGGCTTATGGTCCATTCCCGAGACATTTAACTCTTTGAGACAATCTGGTGCACTTCTGTCAACACCTTATGTATGTTAAAGTATTTAAATTATCAGTGATGCTTATGTATATAAACTTAAAGTATATAAAAATATGCAAGTTTGAGGTGTCCCACAATGACTCTGCATTGATTATTTTTGATGTGTGTCATGAATTGGCTTTTGGGTGTGAGTGCTGCGAAGGTGGGATTTGCAAATATGACCAAGGCTTGCTGTGTATTACATCACTTCCTTTAGTTTGTCTAGCTGAGTGGGCCTCTGTCTAATGTCAGTGTCCTTTATCTTGATCTCTTGTTGTTGTTTTTTTCTCAGGCTCATTCTTACTGAAAAGTAATTCCACAAGCATATTATTATTTAGATCATAGTAATATTTAGATGTAGCATACTTACATTAGGGAAGGGTCTGATGGCACATTTGGGTAACATTGCTGGGTGAATTTAACCCCGTAAAGCCTACTGTATCATATTTGATACACACATATCTAAGGCCTATAAATTATCAGTGTGATAATACCTTTGATAATAACACAATCTTCTACATGCCTTCTGTGGTCTCTAGTTTATACTTTTTAAGCATGTAAAAAAAGGTATTTTAGCATTATTCTACAAATGTCCACCTTCAGGTTGTGGTAGACGTGTCTAGATAAAATTACGGTGTGACAGGGGCGACATTAGGTGGGGGAGGGGCATTATCGCGGATATTTATGCCCCTCCATATTGATTGTAGCCATTCAGTTTCCCTATGTGAGCTCCTACAATTTTGGATTTTCCATGTTTTACTCACTCACAGTTGAGCTCACGAGCCTTTCAAAGTGTACTCCTTTGGCTTTGAGCGTGGAAAGACGCTTTTGGTGGACTTTTCAAACGTTCAAGTCGCTCACACATGCGCTGTTGTATGCGAACCGTCCATGCGGTCAAAAATTCGGCTGCATGCGGACGGGGTGTGCAGACATCCGCGGACCCTCCTGATGGTGAAAATTACATCACGTGGACAGTGCGTGGATTGTCGCGGAACGCGAACGGCCGAAGTATACTTTGGGCTTGAGTCAGGCCTTCACAGAGAGTCAAAGCTAGTCCACAGTCTAGTAAACGTTGACAAGCTCTTTACGTTTTTCTTGACTGCCGATGAACATCACCTCGTGTGAAAGAAAATTTTCTTGCTTGCACCAACTGAAAACAAACGTAATTTGCTAATGCAGGTACAAAAAGACTTTTTTCTTGCCCCCCCCCCCCAACTCAACTCCCCCCAAGAGTCAAATGTCACCCATGGTATCAGATATGATACTCAACAAAAAACACACATGCAAGCTTTTTTTCCTTTTTTAAATAGATTTTATCTGAAGGTTCAATAAACTTCAAAAATGTATATGTTTCAGATTATTATTTCATATGTAAGGCTTTACAGGGTTAATAACTGGTTGAAGGGTTCATATACTTTTAGTAGCTGTTGAACGATTTCCTGACATGCCCAGAAACTACTGAGCCATTTGCAGTCCACTGCTAAAAACCGTCTCTGATGTTGCTTTCAGCCTTCAATTTTAGTTGTAGGATGGCTTTTAGTCTTAATTAAGGCCCAATCTGATCTTTCCAGAACAGCTCCAGTCATATCACAGAGGAAATACCCGTCAATGGACTGTAATAAGGCTGTTATCGACTTATTTTTTTGATGCTTACAGATGATTACACCTCCATGTCTCTATTCCATTCTCTGTCTATCCGTTCTCCAAGGCCTTGAGAGCTTCTTTTGTTCTTTTCATCTCAGACAGTCTTTTTCCACCCTCTCTTCTCTTCATTCCTCACCATCCCCCCTTTTGCCGGTGCCGGGCTCTGTCCTGCATGGCAGGCTTGGAGGCTTTGAAGTGCATTTAGAGTTTAGCACACAGGCTCCTTTGTTCCTCTCCTTGTTCTGCTGTAATTCGATTGGTCAAAGCCACTGCTCTGCCCATAATCGCATATCACTGGATGAGGAACACCACACATGCCTCTTGTCACCAGGGCTGGAAAACATACGGTTAAACCCAAAAAGAGGGGGAGTACGGGACCGCAGGGAGGGGGAATGGGGCCCCTGAAGACTAGGTGCACTAGATATGTCATCATATCCCCCTAAATCCATACATCATTTGAACAAAGCAGACATATTTACCGACTCTATGCTTTAGAAAGGTGGAAAAATATGTACTGTTCGCTCTCCAAGGTCCTGAAACCGAGGCTGGCCTCTAGACTGACTGTCGGCACATTGACAGGCTACCCTCTGGATCAAGTGTGGATTTTTGTAGTTTTCTCTCTCTTTGAGAAAGCAGATGTTTCCTCTGGGTTCAGAACAGTCAGATGAGAGTCTTGGGGCCTCTATAACTGCTTGTTTTTTTTCTACAATGATTAGACAACTGGCTGTAGAGTCTTTGAAGAGCTTGTTTACATCTTTCTTCCATGAAACTTTTTTCACAAGTCTGTGAGTCTTGTGGGTTGATGCCATGAGCATACGCCTGGAGCAAACACACGTTTTTTCCTGAGTAGAAACTGTAGTCATACCTGCAGTAAATAATAATGACTTACTTCCTGTTATCCTCTCTCTCTCTCTCTCTCTCTCTTTCTCTTTCTCTTTCTTGTTCTGTGAAACACTCTCTAACCACAAGGTGGCAAAGGTTTAATCATTAGTTGTTGTTTCTATGGCAAGCATCGCTATTAGTGTTGCTTTTTATGCTGTTCTCTATTATTATTGCTCATAATTAGGGTTATGAGTTTGAACAACCCCTTAACCCTTTGCACTTTATTAAACTTTAAAGCACTTTTTCTGCATCGTTTGCGCTACGAATATGAATAAATCTTTGGTCATGCAGTTTTTTGAGTGGAACTGTTGTTTCTTAGCAGTCAGACTTAATTTTTTTGTTGTTGTTGTTGTTGTTATTATTAATGATGATGATGCTAATATA
>RJVU01007007.1:6245666-6256087 GCA_003731715.1 Anabarilius grahami | reverse complement strand
GGGGGTTAAGAACTGGCAGAGGTTGTCTACAGGCAATTGCGTCATTGTGCTAATTCCACTGGCTTTTTAGATGCTTATGATTTGATTGTGGGGAGAAACACAATAAAAAGGGTTGGAAAGAAGTGATCTCTGCAAACAAAAACGGATCACTTGCACTTTAATTTTGTGAGCTTTTGTGTGTGTGAGAGAGAGGCCATATACTGTAATAGTATAACACAAAAAATACACTATAACAAAAAACAAGAATAATCATTCATAATCAAGATCTGGCTCATGTATTAAGTGAAGTACACAACAAAAACTAATTTACACACTGATCACAATTAGGAATGTTCATTTTGTCTAATTTGGGGAGCAATTTCTACTCTTTATTTTAATTGCTGGTCTGTGCCATTGTCGCACCTCAGTCACTGAGCTTTATAGCCATTCATGATGCAGTGTCAGGTTGAAAATAGTTATTATAAAACACTTCTTTAGACCACTACTGCATTCTGTTCTATTCAGTTATGCTCCGTGTACTTATTCTTAAAAGGAAGGTGATGTCCTGTGTGAACGCTTTCTAATCTTCTCCTGAGTGTTGAGTGCTGAGGGCTGTCACTTCCTTGGACTAAAAGTCACCGTCGGTACAAATTGCTCTTTGATAAAATTGTACCACAGTGTACCACTGCCGTGTGTCATGGCATAGCTACTGAGGAACCCATATTGGTTGACCAGCATATTTCATTATAGTTCATTTAGTGTCTATATTCCAGTGTTATTTTAGTATTATTTATATAATATTATTGTATTTGTTAATATTTTGAATTACATAAAAATTTTTATAATGCTAAATTTTCCATATATTGTAATCATTATTTCCTCAACTTGTAATAATTACTTCAATAAGCTCATTGTTTCTGCCTTAAATTAATACATTGTTAGATAACTGCGTAATTTGTGTATGTATATTGATGAAATACATTACTTGGACAGAGTCACCTCTGATAACAGATCACTCTAAATTGTAATATGGACACATGCATTTTCTGTAAAGCTGCTTTGAAATGATAGGCTATGTATTGTGAAAAGCACTATACAAATAAATGTGAATTTAATGTTTTCATATAAATTTTTTGTAATTTTGTTGTTTTTGTCATTTTTATCAGTTTTTTTTAGCTTTAATTGAGCTTTATTTTTATTAGATTTAGTCATTTTTCAACTTAAACTTATTTTGTTTCAGTGAGTTGCCAAGGCGACATTTATAAAAGTTTAAAGTTTGTTTC
Source organism: Anabarilius grahami (assembly GCA_003731715.1). NCBI lineage: Eukaryota > Metazoa > Chordata > Actinopteri > Cypriniformes > Xenocyprididae > Anabarilius > Anabarilius grahami. Next base: position 6,254,825 of record RJVU01007007.1, on the reverse strand, counting down.
TGATATTTACATTTCAATTCAATTTCAATAGTTTTAGTTAACAATAACACCACTGATACGTTCATTGACGCCTGTCTAATAATTCACAATTTATTAATTGTGTAACTTCTCTACAGTAAATTGCCCCAAGCCATCTGTTGTATCTGCAACAGTCCCCGGTCGAGTATGAAGCAGTATGACAACAGAAGCTCCATCCAGCTTCTTCCCACATCCCTTTTAAAGTCCATTCACAGCCCAACAAGACGCCTTTGATGTTTTACCACATCTCAGGAGCTTGGTGTGATTTTTGGAGCACCTTTGATCCAGAGCTTGAGTGAGCTCAGCTCACCAGTGCCTAAAAGCCCTACCGTATACAAGTAGCTGTACGAAAAGACCAGTTATTTTTACTTGTGTAGGTGTGTTTCTGCGAGAGGTGTTCCACCGCTGCAGCTGATGTGATGTGGTTTGTTCTCTGTATTTCACCTGTGTGTTGTCATTCTGTGTGTTCCTGCTGACACACTGTATGAGATCACATCCAGGCGACAGAGCAAACAGCCTCAAGACCCAAAGGAGGGGAAGAGAAGAAACTAGAAATTTGTTTGGAATAGAGAATTGGGACAGACAGATGTGTAAAAGTAGAGTTGTATGTGTGGGTGAGAGAGATAGAGACGCTGCCTCGCTGCAGTCTCAGAGGAAGCTCAACAGTGCATGTAATGGGGGGAAAAAAACTTGTTTTCAGAGCCTGCAAATAAAGGAGAGCATCGCCATCGACCTTCTGCGGCAAGCTTCCTGCTAGCCCCACTGGGTGATAACGAGCAATTTACGGTTTAATTATGTCTCCAAATAGATCCAGCTGCACGCTTGCACAGTCACCTAAGCATGCCGACTACGGGTTTAAGGGTGGGGCTTGGTTAGCAAAACACCATATTTACAGTAAGTAAGTCATCACTTGTTAATCTCTAAGCTCTGCCATAGTCTGTTCTGTTCTGGCTGGAGGATGTTTTTTTTTTTCTTTAAAGGGTTAGTTCACCCAAAAATGAAAATTCTGTCATTTATTACTCACCCTCATGCCGTTCCACACCCGTAAGACCTTCGTTAATCTTCGGAACACAAATTAAGATATTTTAGTTGAAATCCGATGGCTCAGTGAGGCCTACATAGGGAGCAATGAGATTTCCTTTCTCAAGATCCATAAAGGTACTAAAAACATATTTAAATCAGTTCATGTGAGTACAGTGGTTCAATATTAATATTATAAAGCGACGAGAATATTTTTGGTGTGTCAAACAAAATAACGACTTATTTAGTGATGGCCGATTTCAAAACACTGCTTCAGGAAGCTTCGGAGCATTATGAATCAGTGTATCGAATCATGATTCGGATCGCGTGTCAAACTGCCAACGGCTGAAATCACGTGACTTTGGCGCTCCGAACAGCAGATTTGATACGCTGATTCATTGTGCTCCGATGCTTCCTGAAGCAGTGTTTTGAAATCAGCCATCACTTTATAAGTTGTTATTTTGGGTTTTTTGGCGCACCAAAAATATTCTCGTCGCTTATAACTGCACATTTTTACTTTCTCAAAAAAACTCATTCTGTTTGATTTATAAGCCTTTTGAAAAATGGGGACATGGGGTAATGTCCTCATAAGTCACCCTCTCCTTGTAATACCTATGTCATACCCATGTCGTTATACAAATTTGTGTCCTGATATGTCACAAAAACACGCACACACAGGAACCAAGAGTATGAACATTTTTAACATTTAAATATATAACTTTTGTCTTGTGGAATATATTTAAATATCCATTATACAGCTTCTTCAGGCAGATAAAAAAATAAGATAAAAACAAAAAGTAAATTTAAATATTAAACATTTTACAGATTCTCCAAAACTTATGTGCCGTGTATATCAGAGTGGATGTGAGACTATTTGTATATGTGTGGGTATGTGTATTCTTAAGACCTGCAGAAAAGAGACCTGAGTGTGTATATAGTGTGTGTGTGTGTGTGTGTGTGTGTAATTTGTATAATGACATGGGTATTACACTGGTATTACGACATGTATTAAACACGTTTTATGAGGGCATTNGAGACCTGTGTGTGTGTGTGTGTGTGTGTGTGTGTGTGTGTGTGTGTGTGTGCTTGTTTTCATGATTTATGAGGACAAATTTGTATAATGACATGGGTATTACACTGGTATTACGACATGTATTAAACACGTTTTATGAGGGCATTTCATGAGTCCTCATATTTAAAATAGCTTTAAAACACACTAAACAATGTTTTATTAAAAATGTAAAAATGCTGAATCTAATATTGTCTGTTGCCTCTGGAGCATCACAGATTGCTTGCAGCCTTTTTCAACAGTCCCTCAATTCTCCTAAGTGGCAAAGCTGGATCTCAAAATCATAGTCACTGTGGGGAAGGCGTCAAATGTGCAAAACATGCTTGGAAACGAAAAAACTTACAGTAGCACTAATAGCACAATGCAGAAGGCTGCAAACAGTCATTAATGCTCAAGGAGAGAAAACATGGGTTATGTAGTTGTTGGAATGGGATGCTTATGTGAACGTTATTATTTTGTCTTGGGGAATGCATGTAAAATATCCAAAAGCTTTTTATGACTTCTCCCTAAATTTTGTATGGAAACTTATGAGTAGAACTGTGCAGTAAACCGTCTCCCCCTTCCTCCATGTCGATTTGTGTTCAGTTATGCATGCCTGGCTCAGTTTGGGGTCTTGGGCATGATTGACAGGTGTGTTCTCATGCCTGGAGGGCAGATGCCCTGTGCTCGGTGTGTAATCAGGCCTGATTGGGGCCGGTAGCGGCTTTGCCTGCTGGTGATAAAAGAGTGTGTGGGTAGATCCTCTTGGCCTTCTCTCTCTGTTTCTCCTTCTCTTCGTCTTCATCTTAGTGAGTCATCCTCATATATTTCCTCTGTTTTCTGTCCAACGTATCTACTGTTATTTCATGCTTTCCTCTTCAAAAAGGATTTGCTGTGGAATATAGATATGTGTGTTTGTGGGTGAGTGTGCTCTTGTTCACGTATTCACCTTACGATTGAGAATTCTCCTTTGAAGATCTTCAGCATTGTAAATACATCACAGAAGACGTGTTGAATAGAGATGTGGATGATATTTACTGTAAGTTATTGACACTGTGTTATGTGAAATCTGTAACAGAGCGATTTCTGCTTCCATGAAATTTGGCCTCCATCATTATTAAAACACAAGTTACAACAGTAGTGCATAAAACAACATTAAATAATAAAATACATTTATTTCATATATATATATATATATATATATATATGTATGTATGTGTGTGTGTGTGTGTGTGACCCGTGCTGGCAAAATGAGTCGGAATGCGCACGGGCTAATTACGAGTTACAGGCAAAACGAGTCAAAAATGTTGATTTTGGTCGAATTTGAGGTTTTCACAAAAATGTGTTCATTAAGGCCTCATCTAGTGATCCAAATGCTTCAAATAGCATTTAAAAATCTAAGTATCTTTATTTGTATGTTTTCTGAGAGGATTAACTTTCCTTTGTCCATGAAAAATTATGTTTTTCTCTGCTCAATTCACCACACACGCTTCCTCACAGCAACTTCCTCATTAGTCCAAGTTTGGTGTCGTTTTAAAGCGCAGCCTTCCAACTTTGTGAAAATTCATAGCAAATTTTTGATGGCATGAGTCTAAACTAATGAAATGTGATTTTCAAACTCATGCTGATGTAAACAAATAGATCTTACTCGCGCTGACTGACAGATCCGAAGCACAGATCCAAAGTAAAATATTGAAAAAAGTTGAATATTTATGTATATATGTGTATGTCTATATATTATACAAAATGTAACATTATAAAATTTAAAGTTTATAAATTTATTCAGTTTATTTATAAAGTGTTTTTTTTAAAGTAACACTGTCCAACAGCGACACATGCAAGTAAAGTTACAGTGGTAGTCTACATCTCTCTTGCCTCCCCTGAGCCCATTGAGTTTTAACAGACCCCCAATGTGTGCGGTGGGTTTAGTGGGGGGCAGTTGAGAATTAATGGGGGAAAGTCACATGAGAAGAGGCAATACCACCATCGCGGTATGATTGGATGTGATTAGTTATGATTGGATATGATTGGTTCATGCGATAAATCCCCTAAATCTCGTTTTCGTGCTCTTTCGCGAATCAGCCAACTCAATAACCCACTTAGCACCACTTTGTCACATCGATTCATTGCAATAGAATATTTTGTTGTTTATAGAGTTGCAATGTTTTGTTTTAAAATATTGTGCTTGTTTTTTGAAATGAGAATTTGAACTTGATGTGAATATAGTCTCATCTTGCCCTGTATAGTCAAGTTTTGATGTTTAATATACTGACCTGCTATTAGAAGCAGATAAATTGTCACTCAACTGTGATATCACCCTTTTATTTGAAGAATGTTAGACTGACACCTTTTGGTTGTTTGGAATAACACTGGAAAAGTCTTTGTGTATGGATTTGTACACCTGACAGACAGAAAAATATGTGTACACGTATGTATGAGTGTTAATGCTGAAGCGCGTGGGCAGTACAGTATGAATGTTCGGTAATTAGTGTGCTCTGGGTGCAACATGGTCTTATTCTGCATGCTGAGCTCAACAGGCACACTGCAGATGTAATGAACAGGTGTGCTTAATATACATGACCCGCCTCTGGGCAACTCAGAAGACCAATTAGAGAGAGTGAGAGAGAGAATGTCACATGCTTCTGTTTACAAACAGCTTGTGTATTTGTGTTTTTGTGGCAAAATGCATTGATTCACTGTTGTCAGAGTCTGTTATACAGAAAACTTGTTGTGTGTTTTCTTTAAAAAAAAAAAAAGAAGCTAAAATTGAGGTTATGAGGCATTACATTAATACTTCTGTAACAGTGTGTGTTTTATTTAAGGGTGAAAGATTTCCCCATGCATATTTTGCAACTGGTCAAATTGGTGACATGCATTCGAGCTGCTCTGTTTGAAAGTCTCTTCTGTGTAAGCTGTGCTTCATACCGCACTACACTACTGCCAGCAACATTTTTTTAATGCTGAATAAATCAAGCAGGATTTTATCATAATAAATTTTTGCTTGCAGGCTCGTTTCAAGCTTTCTCTGATTACTGCACTATCACAAACACACATTTCTATTGGGGATTCCTCTCTCTGTCTTTCCTTCTCAGTGGTTTCCTTCTGTCCCCTGCTGATACATTACTGCGGTATTCAGCGATCAGGAAGGACATTCTTTCCTCTTAATCTGAGAAACGTTGACACAGCACCAGCAATGGCAGAAGCTTTGTGTGTCTTTTCTTGTAACACACAGTAGATGAGGGTGCATTCATAAAGCCACAAAAGCAAAGTGTTGGAGAATGAGGTAATTAACCTTGATGTTGGGGCACAGTCTACTTGAGGTTTGGGGCAATAGTGGTTTCTATTATTTTGTTAACAAAGTAACGGGTATCATAAGAATGGGCTCGCCTTCTAAGTTTAGGCAGTTTTCCCTTTTTTGTCTTTGTACAGTGTATTGTTTTTGGTTTATCTTCAACTAGATTTTGACATTTTCAGACGAAAATATGAGTTGTGTTCGCCTGCACAAAACATGCCGCCATGAAAAAAAAAAAGCTACAAGCCGTTGCTATGTAGTTTTAAAGGTGTTTTGAGTGGATTTTAGCGTGTTGCTGTTGCTGGATCTGTGATATTCTGGTCCCTATAAGTGGGACATGGTGTAAAAGGTACAGGACAAGTTACTTTTAAGGTATGCTTAGGGTTAGGGATGCATTAAAAGGGATAGTTCACCCAAAAATTGAAATTGTCACCATTTAGTCATGTAATAAAACTATAATATTGTATAAACAATCCTAAAATAACACTGCATAGAGGTTTGGAATGACTTGAGGTTAAGTAAATTATGACATAATTTACACTAAAGGATTAGTTCACTTCAGAATTAAAATTTCCTGATAATTTACTCACCCCCATATCATCCAAGATGTTTACGTCTTTCTTTCTTCAGTCGAAAAGAAATTAAGGTTTTTGAGGAAAACCTTCCAGGATTTTTCTCCATATAGTGGACTTCAATGGCTACCAGCGGGTTGAAGGTCCAAACTGCAGCTTCAAAGGGCTCTACACGATCCCAGCAGAGTAATACGTCTTATCTAATGAAACGATTGGCCATTTTCTAAAAATAAAAAAATAAAAAATAACCACAAATGCTTGTCTTGCACTAGCTCTGCGATGCGCCACGCATTATGTAATCATGTTGGAAAGATCATGAATGACGTAGGCAGAAGTACAGAGCAAGTGTTTACAAAGCAAACGTGCAAAGACTAAGTCAAATGGTCTTTACAAAAAAAAGGTAAAACAACGATGCCGGACGATTTTGAAGTTGGAGGAGAACATGAGATGGAGTTTTTTACGCTAACTTGATACTTCTGCCTACATCACGTGTCACCTTTCCAACGTTATTACTTCATGTGTGGCGGCTGCCGCATCGCAGAGTTAGTGCAAGATGAGCATTTGTTTAAAAAGTAAACTAATCCTTTAAGTGTGAGCTATAGAAATTGTGGTGCTTACTCCCCTAAAAACTAAAATATTATACTTGATTGATATTTCCAGGTTTGTTTGTGAATGCTCAGTTCTAGATTTAGCTGCCCACTCTCTATTTCACTCACATGATGACGATGATCAAATGTGGCATATTGATTGACTGCAGCTATACTTGAAAGCGAAGCAGAAATGGTGGGAGCTCACGGAACCCAAGGACTGCATTTCCCAGGGCCCTTTGAGATCAAGTAAATGACCAGATGGTCATCCAGACAGGATGCGGCTTCTGCTCATGAAAACCTAATCACAGATAACAAAGACACTCTGCCTTCCTCATTGATCAGAGCGTGTGTGTATGCGTGTTGGTCTGACAGCAGGAGATTGGCTCCTCTGTTTGTCCTCGGCCTCTGACGGCTTGCGGGTGTTGACACTCTGCGTTTGCTGGATGTGCCAAGGGACCAAATGGAGAGCCAGGGAACTGTTCAGACAGAAATGCGCCATCTCCCCCATGACAGGCCAAGAGGTTATCGGTTGGGTTGGAAAGCTGTGAAGAGCGCAGAGAGATGGATCTGTATTGGCATAGAAGGGAAAAGGAGTCTTACTGGAAGATATGATGAGGGACGCACGATCAGGCAGGCAAACAAAGTTAGTTCGATGTACAAATACACAGGAAATTAGGTTATGTATCACTAACTGTTGAACTGCCTGCCTTCATGCATGTGATCTACATGGCGGTTTTCAGAGATAGACAACAAATAATAGCAACATATGTAGTTATGCACAGATATTTCGGCAACCAAAAATATTAGTAAGAAACGGCAAAAAAATGTAATTTTCAGTTATGGCCGAAATGATTTTGGAGTGCTGAAATTATTGTCCGTGTCAGCGTCACACAATGTGGATAAGATACAACAGGTAAGCATGTCAGCTGTGTAGATGACTGGATGCTAGAGCATCCCAAGAATCTATCTTTTAGTCTACTTCACTTAATGTAGTAAATGGAATGTAAATGGAAACTTAACTAAACATTATTTGTGGTGCTCCTCCTATCCAATTATCACAATAAGCTATGTGCTTTGTAACTTTTAAAATAAAGCAAAGGCTCAGCTATCACAATATGTCAATATTCAAACGATAAATGTCATTTTGATGCTCTTTAATGTGGCTTGACATATCGCTGTAGCCGCTTCATTTCTAGCACAGAACACACTTGAACCAATCATCTCTTCCTCTTCACTACCAGTTATAGCACAAAATAAACATGTATGAACATCAGAAGGTATGTTAAAAGATACAGTATAACTTATAACATGAAACAGCATATCTCGTAATCTCTCAATCAACGTTTCAACCATGGAAAGATGTCAATTAATCAGCTTGTGAACATCATGTAATGTTACATTTACCTCAGGAAAGCCATAAAATGTCTATAAACTCGTTAGTTAGCAAAAATAACTCCAGAGAGCAGCATTTTGCTAAATATATGCACTATATTATATATTTATAATATTTTTCTTAACCTGTTGTGTTCATTATTTAATTTATATTTGAATAAATCTGACATGAAAACAAGTTTTTTTTTTTACAGCAAGCAAGTTTTTTATTACAGCTGCCACTTAAATGATTATATATTAAAACAAATTGGATGAGAAACATATTATTTAAAAGTTGATATAAAACTGCCTTATATGCAATTTAAATGTCTGTATAAAAAGTTTTTATTTGAGTGTTTATTATTTAATACTTTTGATTAATTAATTGATTATTAAATAAACTTTATTTTCAGTTCCAGTTCTTGGCTAAATGAAAAGTCATTTTGGTTTTGGTGTTTCTGTAGAAAATTGTTTTAGGTGTATCACTAGCCATATGAAGTGTTGGCCTTCTCATCATCCTTTAAACCCCAGTCTGTCTGAACGCCTTCTGCTCAGGCCCTGTCGTTCTTCTTTCCATCCTCCAATTGACACAGAATAGCCAGTTGTTTAGCAATAAGGGCACCCACAACACCCTTGCTTCGTGACTTTTAGGTTTGCATGGGCCAAAACCAAAATAACCAAAACCAAATAAAGACAGTATTATGTATCTGAAGCACTGTATCATTACCTCTTGTACTTTTTCTCACACTGTCTCTTTCCGTTCCCCTCCACCTCCTCCTCCTCCTGCACTTTGGTTCTGAAAAGCTCTTCTCCTTTGGCGTTAAGTGTTTAATCTGTGATCTCATGTCTTGATTCAGCCTGAACAGCACAATGGGTGCAAATTACCCCAGGCTAACGAATACGTAATTAGCCCACTCTGGCATGACACTCAGCTGCTCAGGCCTTTGAAGGCCTAGATTAATAATACAGCTCTTCAATGGGCCTTTGTCCCATCCACAGGCTAATGCTCGCTAATGGCTAACCAGCCGCACACTGGTGTCCTCTCACCTCCGACCAGTCTGCACAAGGTGAGCGTGCCAGCTTGGATACAAATACTAACTGGATAATTTAAACTGAATTAATACCCCAGGTATACACAGATTTAGGACATTGTAATCAACATAACCCATTTATTTTATTTTATTTTATTTTATACTTTTATTTATTTAATATTTTTAAATGTTTTTTATATATATATATATATACAAA
>RJVU01007007.1:6233619-6243708 GCA_003731715.1 Anabarilius grahami | reverse complement strand
ACTCATCAGACCAGGCAACATTTTTCCAGTCTTCAACTGTCCAATTTTGGTGAGCCCGTGCAAATTGTAGCCTCTTTTTCCTATTTGTAGTGGAGATGGGTGGTACCCGGTGGGGTATTCTGCTGTTGTAGCCCATCCGCCTCAAGGTTGTGCGTGTTGTGGCTTCACAAATGCTTTGCTGCATACCTCGGTTGTAACGAGTGGTTATTTCAGTCAAAGTTGCTCTTCTATCAGCTTGAATCAGTCGGCCCATTCTCCTCTGACCTCTAGCATCAACAAGGCATTTTCGCCCACAGGACTGCCGCATACTGGATGTTCTTCCCTTTTCACACCATTCTTTGTAAACCCTAGAAATGGTTGTGCGTGAAAATCCCAGTAACTGAGCAGATTGTGAAATACTCAGACCGGCCCGTCTGGCACCAACAACCATGCCACGCTCAAAATTGCTTAAATCACCTTTCTTTCCCATTCTGACATTCAGTTAGGAGTTCAGGAGATTGTCTTGACCAGGACCACACCCCTAAATGCATTGAAGCAACTGTCATGTGATTGGTTGATTTGATAATTGCATTAATGAGAAATTGAACAGGTGTTCCTAATAATCCTTTAGGTGAGTGTATATATATATATATGTATGTGTGTGTGTGTATATATATATATATATATCTATGCATATATGTATGTATGTGTGTGTTGTATTATTTATTTTTTGTTTACACGTTCTTTACTTCTGAATTGCAAAATTTTACTTATTTTACTAATAAGCATTCTTAAGTGTGTAAGGGAAAATGCATTAAGCATATGACTCTTTCCCATATGTCTTTTGCCCCTCATTGTCATTCGTTGTGCTTCTGCAGGAAGTTAGTCTCAAGACAAGCGTGTTTGTTTATTATTAAAGCTGTCACTCCACTGACAGCTGTCCTCTCAGCATGGCGTTTCTTGTTTACACACAAATTCTGTATTCCTCCCTCTCAGACGATTTATCAACGTTCAAGTTTATCCATTCAGAATGCCTCATTAAATCACCTTCCTCTGGCATCTTTTTTTATCTCTGAAGTTGCCCGTCCTGCTGAGCTGAAATTACATATTCTTTCCGCAGAGTGCTCCCTACTGACTCTGTCACCGCTTTCAGTCATGCCTATCTCTCTAGTCTTTCTCATCACTCTGTCCCAGCCTTCCAAACATAGATATCAAACAGTCACCTCTATCGAAATTCTCTTCGTATTTCCAAAAGCCTTGTGTCCCACCTATAAGGTCCAGCCAAGGAAAGTCATGCACGGGGGAGGACTGTTCCCTTGGAGAATTTACATTGAACGCCTAACCCAGAGAAATCGATTGATGACCTTTGTGGCAGGCTGTGATGAAGAGAGGGTGACCTGGTGTGATGAGGCCGTGGCGGGGAAGCCGCAATCTCGAACGGCGCATTATGTGAACTAACAAATGCATTCTGCGAGTGGCAAGAGGGAGAGTGTGTTAAACCAAAACAGCTGCACTGCACAACAGATGGTAAGGCTGCAGTAATCCTTCTAAGATCTCAAGTGCAAGCAATTGAAAACCGCAATGAGAAAACTGAATCTGAAAATGAGTGGCCTCGCAGTGACTGCTCTGCTGAAGGATATCTTCCAGCCACAGCCCAAGTAAACAAACTTGGATAAGACTTCCAGACTAGCAAAAGATAACTCACTCTGATCTGTAATGTTTACAATCTCATTATTTTTGCTTTTCCTACTTTAGAAATACTTGTTGTTTGAACTTGCTCCTCTGCTAGAGCTACCAAATGGAAAACTGCCAATTTAAGAATATTGATGTGAGGATTACGGTACGTTTCCGAGATTAGACAGTCCCTCGGTTTACCATACTGTCATAAACATGCCACATCTTATTATTAAGTAGCGCATCTCTATCATAATTTCATAAAACTGTCTTCATAAAAGGATAGTTAAAATTCTGTCATCATTTACTCACCCTCATGTTTTTGAAAAATGTTTTCATGTTATTTTTGGCCATAAACTGAAAGTCCAGTAGAGTTCAGTGTTGTTTTGGACCCCATTGACTTTCATTTTATGTACCAAAACAGTTTAAACATTCTTCGTTTGTGTTGCATAGAAAGAAAAAAAATTTGATGGCATGAGGGTGAGTAAATTATTATGATTTTTGAATTAACTGTTCTTTTAACTGAAATTACATTTTGTAAATTGAGTGATTATGTAATGTGGAACCAGGGATATTATAGTTAACTAACACTAAAACCACACCACAACCTACGTTAATTGAAATAAAATAAACAAAAAATAAATATAAAAAAACTTTTATTTTAGCTAGTTGCCAAGGCAACATTTCTCATTTTCATTTAGTTTAATTTGATGTACTAAAATAACTAAAACTGAAATAAAAAATAAATAAAAAAATTATTTAAAATGACAAAAACATAACAAAATTACAAAAACATTAACTACAATTAAAATGAAAACAGAAAATTACAAAATTAAAAATATAATAGTATCCCAGTAATGCTAAAATAACACTGGTAAAAACATCAGCTGCTGAGTAAATTGAGAAATGCCCTAAGCGAATGTCAGAGGTAGCGTTTTCTCAGTAAGGTCACAGAATCCCCGTCCTTGCTCAATCTAACGGCAGGAGACTGCAGCGTTCCAGCGACTACGCCGACGCAGAACTTCGTGCCAAAACCCTGAGAAACCCGTGCCAATTGCCGCCTTTGCCTCTTTTGGCTCAGGTCTTTGTGAGAGGATTGCTAGGCTAGCAAGTGCATAATTACTTGCTCAGTGGTCTATTGGAACAGGTTTCCTCACACCTTCTTTCCTTTGCACCAAATGAAGTATCTTTTCTGAGGACGGCGGTAAATTAAACTCCAGGAGTCATCAGGATGCAATAAATTTACATAACTTGCAGTTCCATTTTTTTCTTGTCAAAAATTCTTAATTACTGCTGCATTTAAAGATGTTCAGCTGCAAAAATGGAATATTTAATCATGTAAATATTAGGATTTGGTTGCTAAATGATTGCTTGCTCAATACTGTTTATTCTGTGTGCCTAGATATGGCTTGGATCCCTCCGATGTAAATCTGACTGGGTTGAGTGATGTGATGAAGTTTGTCTTTATTTTTGAGCTATTGTAATACTGAGGCTTGCCTTATGCACTTGAGGGAACATCATTCACTGTCCTGGGAAAAAGCAGAGTGTGCTTAACAGCCTGACCAACTGTGAAGTGAGGCTGTCCCTGCCAGAACCTCAGGCAGTTTATGCCTTTCTTGCACAGACCGCAGTGCTAATTGCAGCGGTTGTGTTGTACTGGGTGTGAGCAGAAGTGGCCAGCGAGTGTATAAAGAAGTATTTGTATATGGAAGAATGATGCAAGTGTGGAAGTTACATGGCAGATGAGCGTCTCCTGCTGTTTAATACATGATATGCTCTATTCCACCTCTTCTTAGGGTACCGTCACACTAGAAATTACATTCCTGTACATGGTGTGTGATTAGAAAAACAGGATTATAGATTACTAGTCCTCTACCAACTAAGATGGCCTAATAAAATTAAACCACTTTTATTCCTATTTTGTGGATATGTTTAATTAATTATATAAATATTATTAAATTAATAATTGTTAAATACATTTTTTTTGATACTTTTGAGTTTAAAGGGATAGTAAAATAAAAATTATCCCATGATTTACTCACCCTCAAGCCATCCTATGTGTATATGACTATATTCTTTCAGACGAACACAATCAGAGCTGTATTTAAAAATATATCCTGACTTTGAAGCCAAAAAATGCATCCATCATTATAAAAATAATCGACACGACTCCAGGGGTTACTAAAGGCCTTCTGAAGAAAAGCGATGTGTTTTTGTAAGAAACGTATCCATTTTTAAAACTTAATAAGTTAAAATAACTAGCTTACTAGTATGTTTTTAAGTGGGAAGTATTAACAGGATTAAAAAAACGAAATAACCAACATGGGAAAATTACGCTGGTTAGAGGTTCTGAATTTCTGAGTTTCGATTACTTTTCGATTAATCATCCAGCCCTAATTAAGTGTCACATGATCCTTCAGAAATCATTCTAATTGACCCTTTTCACAGACTGTGATGACGTGTTTTAACGGTCATCAATATCGTAAATCCTGCAAAGTTTTTTATATTTTCATTTTTTTTAAAAACTTATGTACATTTATAACACTAAACTTAGTATTATATTACCTTTGCATCAAATTACAAAAAACTAGTTAACGCTGCTGTGAGGGTGTTCCTAATACAGCAGCAATGGGAGCGAAGGTAAAAATGACATCTTTCTCTCTTCTGACTGCCGTTATCAATCGCTTTCTATTTTTTTCCTCTTTTTGAAAGTTGTGAAAACACAACTTTGCTATTTGCTCATTTTACCGCTATAGAATTTTACCCAACTATGACGACTTCTGCTTCTGAGAAACCTGGAAATGTGAAAAGGGTCTATTAGCAGATTTGCTGATTTTAATTTTTTTATATTATTATCAATGTTGAAAAAAGTTGTGCTGCTTAATATTTTTGTGGAAACTGGCTTTCTTTTTTTCAGGATTCTTTGATGATAGAAAATTCAATAGAACAGCATTTATTTGAAACTTTTATAAAATTACAGATGTCTTTACTTTTTTCACAAATGTGTCCTTGCTGAATAAAATGAATAATTTCTTTTTTACCGTGATTGGCTTATCCACAAAATACACATCGGAATTGGGTGACTTTTTCAGGGTTACAGATCTTGGTCTTCTTCAGATTGAAAATCAACAACAAATAGGCTTGCACATGATACAGCAGCATACAGAACATACAGGCTATGTGTTGTTTGTTTAGAGATGTTAAAGTTAAGGGGTGGGTTAGCGATATTTCTGTGTATAGAAATCTTAGAAACGTTCTCCCCGCTCTCTCTCCCTCTTGTCAGATTGCTCTGTGTTTGCGTCATATCCAGTGTCACGGTAAAACATTATAGCAGTAGCTTCAGACCCACGTAACTCCTACAGACGATTTCTCCAGTTATACAGTTGGATATAGTGAGGCCTCTGTTCTTCAGTCTTAATCAGTACCTGCTCTCCTTTCTTGCTGTCATGTCATATGTTTAGCATGGCACTCACATTCTGAAAATGGACTTGGACTTCATGGTGTATTGTTGAATAGATGGTTGCCAGGCAACCTGATATGTTAGGCATTGTACCATCAGTAATTTTCAGTCCCTCACAGTTCACTCATTGTATTTGTCAGCATGTAATCAGAGCACCTAATTAATACAGTGATTTGAAATGGTCTCATCTTCTTCAGATACACCAGGAAAAATGAAGATGTTGAAATATTAGCTTGTGAGGAGGTGTTGTCCCGTGTCCTAATTGGGATCCTCAATGGAAAAGAGAAATTCAATACGAGGAGAATTAATTCTTCCCATGCAGCTTGCTACCTTAAGGCTTTGGCCTAATTTCAGCTGATAGATTCTGTATGGCGGGGATCAATGCTTGTGAACTAGCCCTGCCTTTGCATAAATGTGTGGGCAAGCACAGATTAGTTCACTTTCGGGCTTTTTGTTCTTTGAATAATTTATTCTGTACCCTATTAAATGTTCCCCCAAAAGCCACCCTTCAAACCTCCCACCTAAAAAAAAATCGATCAACAAATGCACCAACGTTCATCTGTCGCTAACATGCGGTTTACTACGTTTATCGTGTTATCTGTTGCGTAATTTAGCATTTAAGAACACTTGTGATTTGCTTCATTTGCCCACAGTTGTTTTTCAGCACTGGAAAAGCCTTTGCAAATCAGATTCTACCCCTTTCATTATTGGGCTTGTGGCTTGTTTCGTTTCGAGATGAATTAGCTCGCTTCCAAACACAACTGTCTGTCTGGAATTTAATTGATTATTTGGAGTGGGAGTAGAGGAAGGGGACCCTGTGGAAAAATAATTTGTTGCTAACTGCTTTAGTGCTGCACAGAGTGTAATCTCTGACAGTGAGTTAGCATGCCATACACTAGCTTATGGCTACAGCTGTTATTCTCTGAAGTGAGGGATGAAATTAGCATTCCCAGTTAACACATGTTTGGCAGAACATATTGTGCTTTATTCTTTCTGAATATATGTCTGTATTCTAAATATGTGTGTGTGTGCTTGTTTTTGTGATTTATGAGGACACAAATTTGTATAATAACATGGGTATTACACTGGTATTACGACGTAAGCACGAAATATTCATGAGTCCTCATATATAAAATAGCTTTAAAAACATACTAAACAATGTTTTATTAAAAATGTAATATTTTCTGTGATGTGTAGGTGTAGGGGTAGAGGTAGTGTAGGGGGATAGTACAGTTTGTACAGTATAAACTATTACACCTATGGAAACGTCCTCACTAAGATAGCAAAACAAACCTGTGTGTGTGTGTGTGTGTGTGTGTATATGTTTTGTTTAACTCTTTCATCGTCAGTGTTTTTTTTATTTTATTTTTTTTATAAATATAAAGTTGCCAGTTGTTCTTTTTTTTATTAACACTTGAATGTGGGTAAATTTCATATTAAAAAGCAACATTTTGAGCAAAAAGCTGAGAAAATTGCATTTTTGTCAAAGACTACATCTGGATTAGATTCAGTACAATGATCAAAACATAGATGGAGTAGATCAAGTCCATCAACACCCCCAAAGCTTGCACAGTCCCAACCACTTCCTGGGTCGACATTTCACTCGGTAACATTAGGCTGTTTTGTATTTATATGCTGTTTATTGTTGATGATCGCGTAATTTTTCATATACATCTGCTTACATTTGAGATCGCTTGTTTCTGCTGCTACTTTTCTTGTGTTTTGATCTGGAGATAATGTACTCATTCAGAAGATGTGTGATAGCGCCCCCTAGCGTATTACAGTGAAAACATGGAAAGCCGTAAAACTCGTCAATGGCAGGGAAGCGTTTTTTCATAAAAGACAAGATAACTTGTCAGTGGCGGAGAAAGAGTTAATATGCTATATAGTAAGTCATGCATTCATTTCCCCCATTTTCCCTATTTTCCCTGTTACATTGCTCTGTCTTTTATCTTTTTTATTTTTTATTTTTCGATGTTCAATGTGCAGAGACAAAAGTTTTTTTCCCCACATCTGTTCTTACATCTAATATTCTTTTTATTGCCATTTTATCTGGTGATGCTAGTGGCTTAGAAATTACACAACTTCAGCATAATTTTAGTGTACAAACATATAATAAACATATTTTAAGGAAGCAGAAATATGCTAAATCCTAATTGTCTCAGAACATCTGCTGAATGGCGTTCTAACATCAGACAGGGATGTTAGAACGCCTCAGCGATGTCTTGCAGATGAGCAAATGTTCTAAAAATTAAATTTTCCAGATAAAATCAACACATCGGTCAGAAATGTGGCCTGGTGTGTAATGCATCTGGCTCGGATTGTTTCCCGATCCCATCCGCCATATCTGCCAAGATTAACTTAAACAGATAAAGTCTGTTCCCACTGTAATAAAACATGACCGAAGTGGTGAGGAGATTGTGAGTTAATGTGCTGGAGGCTGTTCTGTTCTCTGTCTGATCTCTTTGTTACAGCTTCTGCATTCTGCTGTTGTTTAAAAATAGTGTTTGACACCACTGTCAGTGTTCATGGGTCACAAAGAAACTCTAGTATTATCCTTAGTCTTTTTGTGTTTGTGCAAGTCTGTTTTATCCCATAAGCATCGTGTGTAGGAGGTAAACAAGTCTATTCTTGTTATACTGCGTCCTTGTATGAAGTATTCTACTGATTTCACAATAATTTAGTGTGTTATTATCAGCTTTATTTTTTCATAAAGACTTTATTGGACTGGCAATGTCTCTAAACGTTGTGGATTTCCTCATGCAAGATCACATGTTCATTTTGTATCCCAACCATTTGTTTGAAAGCTTAATTGCATTTTTTGGTTGTTCACTAAACAACCCCTGGTCTCTCTGGGTTTCAAAGGCAATTATTGACAAGTAAACGTCTCGTAATGAATCATCTATTCACTAAAGGCCTCTGGGAGTGATGAACCATGACAAATCAATAGGATTGTCATCACCGCTGTCCTTTTGTTTGCACTGTATGGATTGTAAATAGTTCAATGGGACGATACCTTGGTAACACTTTCAAAATAATCCTGTCTCACCCTTCTGGAAAAAACAGACCAGTTTAAGATAGCTTAAAAAGTTCAGACCAGATTTGACCAGCTAGAGATCTATTTAATATCAGAAGCATTCACTAAAGTTAACTTACTTCCTCAGCAAGATTCTCATCAGACTGTTTTTTCATCACAACAGCAGTTGACCTAAAGGAGAAAAATTAGCATAGAAGACAATTTTATATAATGCTGTCTACAGTGACCTTCCAGCACTGAGAATATGATGCAATTAATGCATTCTGACACATTTTGGAACACAGTGATGCGTGAAATAAAATTTGCATAGATAGAAGTGTTCAAATACTTGCACAGAGTAATTTCAGGCTTTCAGGCTCATCTTCGGAACACAACTAAAGATATTTTTAATGAAATTTCTGTCCCTCCATTGACAGTCTGTGTAACTATCACTTTGTTTTATTCGCATATAAACATTCATCAGCGAACAGAAACAGAAACTCAACCGTACTTGCTTGATGCGTGAGAACAAACCTCATTGGTACTTGCGAAAGCTCAAATGTGCTGCGTAACATGAGAATGAACCTCAATGGTTCTCGCATGTCAGGAAAGCATGCTTGAGCTTCCGTTTATCATAACTGATGTGTGCATTGATGAATGTTTATATGTGAATAAAAGCCTAAATTAAATCAGTCCATCGTATCTAGTGATCGTGTTTTTCGATGTCTTTATGAACTTTTTGAAGTGTATAAGTGGTAGTGCGTGAACTGTCAATGGAGGGACAGAAATCTCTCAGATTTCATTAAAATATCTTCATTTGTGTTTCGAAGATGAATGAAAGTCTTTAGAGTTTGGAATAACATGAGGGTGAGTAATTAATGACAGAATTGTATTTTTGGGTGAACTAACCCCTTAAGGTCTTTTGGATCACAAGAAACTTCCAGGCAGGTGTGTTGGAGCTAAAGTCTGCAGGAAAGTGGCCCCCAAAAGCAGAATTGGACACCCCTGGGCTAGTATATGAGTTCGTCCTTCCGTTGACAAGATGAACAACTTCATCCAATGTCGTCTAGGGATGGGAAACATGGGTTCGCAGATGGCTGGTAAGGCCAATTCGAGCCTGGAAGTGTCTCTGGCAATGTGAGCAGATCAGGTGAGCTGGAGTGCTCTCTGTTGCTTGCTCGGGCTTTGCGTGCAGCCCTTTTTTCTTTCCTGTCTCAATGTGCAGCTGCTCTGAAAGCGTGGCACCATTGGTTACAGCAAGGTGCTACGCTGAGTGTTTTAGGGCAGTGTCTAGCCCTGGTCTAGTACTTAGTACATAAAAGCAGTAGTGGATCTCACAATGCGATCCTAATGATCTGAATCAAATTGAAGACCTTATTTGTTAATGGTTGTAAAGTCATGTTTAATGTCCTAACATGGATATTACAAATAATCAAGGTGAATGTTCGGTCAAGGTGAGCGGCACGGACAAATTACATGTGCTAAGGTTATCGACGGCCCAATTACAAAATGTTCTAAAGCTCCAGAGCATTCCCAATTTGGCTGTATTGGGTGAGTGTGAAAATCAATAGTTATCCCAGCGCACTCTTAAGGAAGTTCTGCACCTCGGCTTCTCTACGCTCTCTTTCTCACCAAAATGTAATTTACAAGTATTTCAGCCTTTATTTTCCAAATCACCTGCTTATTTATTTGGAGGTTTGGAGTTTGCATGGCCAAGAGCTGGCCAATTTCATGCCTGTTGAACTCCAAGACTGATGCCATTGATTATTGTTTGCTGCAGAGCAGGAACAATCTCTGATTGGTTTGTCCATTGCTCTCCTCTCCAGTGTGTTGTTTGAGAGGTAGAGGGTACACAAGTGTGTGTGTGTGCGGTTATTATGTTCTTTCTACCCCAGCATTAAATGACCCTCTCAAATCGCAATCACTGTTTATCAGACTGAGAGTGCTGCTCTCTACAGAG
>RJVU01007007.1:6161462-6233544 GCA_003731715.1 Anabarilius grahami | reverse complement strand
ACCTTTCCAATTCCCTTTTCTGTTCAAATTCATTTATTCTCTCATTTCATTATTACATTGCTCTGTCCATCTCATCCACCTTTTGTCCTGCATGTCAATCTCACCCACACCTGTCGAATCAGATCACTGAATAATTGAATTAAAGTGAGCTGAATAATGACACTACTGTATATTGTCTTCTGTAGAGCTGCTTTATAGTTAAAATTGAAGTTGAAATTATAACTAAAATTATTTGAATGATTCCGATTTTAAAAATTTGGCGACACTGATGTAGTTTTTCCTTTCCATTACTGTAAAGCTGCTTTGAAGCAATCTATATTGTATAAAATGCTATATAAATAAACTTGACCTACTCCAATCCATCCATCCATCCATTAATGTTTAGTTTGTAGGTTTTTTTTATTTTTTATTAGTAGTTCTTGTCTTTTGTTGAAAATTTGTGATTATTGTGTTAATTGATTTTAGGCAGTTGTACTCTGACATTAAACATTTTAAATTACATTGTTTTTTTGCATATTTTTGTCAGCAGTATATTTTACCATATTTTAACCTTTTCCCCAACAGTTTTTTAGTTTTAAGTTGCCAGCTAGCACCAGCATTTTTGATCATATTCACAAAATTTTTATGGCCCCCAGAATATTTTGTTGTAAGAAAATTTGAACAGTCAATATATCAAAAGAAAGAACAGAGCTCTGCCTCAGAATAAATGTAATATATATATTCTAGCTTCATTATGTTTTTATCAACTCTTGAATGCAAGTTTCATAAAAAATAAATGTGTATATATCAAATGTTCAGTTTTGATATATATGCTGTTGGCTTACTTGTGTGTAAACAACTTCTATCCGCTCCTTCTGATTTATCTTTTTCTTTGCTTGTTTTGGGATCCGGAGATGCTGTGCTATTTCAGAAAATACGTAATAGCACCAATGGCGTGGAATATTATCACCATGATGTGTATTTTTCATCTTCATTATGGTTGATTGAAAATAAATATTTAGTCGATGAACATTTTCCTCAGTAATTTCATTTGAGACTAACACTGGCTCTCTCTTTCATTTTCAGCTGGTGGGTGGAGAGTTTGACCTGGAGATGAACTTCATCATCCAGGATGCAGAAAGCATCGCCTGCATGGTGGAGCTGCTGGAGCACTGTGACGTCACCTGCCAGGCGGAGATCTGGAGCATGTTCACAGCTATCCTGCGGAAGAGCGTTCGCAACCTACAGACCAGCACCGAGGTGGGGCTCATTCAGCAGGTGCTGCAGAAGATGAGCTCCGTCGACGACATGATTGCAGGTGAGCACTAAAACAAAGAGTAGTGAGACACTCTCACCAGAGTGCAGGATCCAAACCTGGCATGAAATTTCAAGTCATTGTCTGGCTTTTACATTCAAATGAACTGTTATATTTGTAATATTATAAACATTACTTTGCAGTATTGCAGCATCTTTTGGTGGTTTTGGTTAATTTGTAAAGAACCGTGAGTGTATTGTTTTCCACAGTTCTTATTCCTGTTTAATACCGTTCATGTCCCATCTATGTGAACTCATCTTTTTCGGCAAATATGCCTCTTCTGTGCTTCTTAGCAGTGTAAAGACCCCACATTTTTTCAATTTCAAGGCACTTTGGTTCTGAAAATATCTATTGTTTACTCCAGTGCCTTCAGTTCAAATACTTCAGTCAAATAAAAATCCAATTCACCAAAGAGAAAAGAATCAGTAATTTCTGTGATAATCTATGTTGTATCACATGCTTGTCCATATGTTCCAATCCTCTATGATTTGGCTCCGTTACGTTTCAGAAAAATAGGTTTCACTGTCTCGCTAAACCCCTCATTGTGCATTCTGTGTCCAATATTTCTGTGTAATTACGATCAGTGGACCATGGCCGTCGTTTATTGCAGGGGTAATGTGTAAAATTGGCTCTGTGAACACATTTGGGAGAAAGCTTCTCTCTTACCGTTCTTTAGACAGATTTGCGTGTTAGAAAATACCGCTGCTAATCAGACTATTAGTTCTCATACGCTTCCAGCTTCTGTCCATTTTTGACCAAATTTGTGGCCTTTGAGTGAATGGCGTGTAACTGGGTTATTTTGAAAATCAAATTACAATGATATTACGGCACGAAAAACATCACTGCTAAGGGGTTGTTATTTTTCTCGAAATTAGATTATTTCATGTCTCGCGTTTTAAAGAGCTTCTAAATTCATAACGCAGATGTTTTGCAAATTACATCAGCAGACAGTTTGACACTGAGCCATTACAGCCAATATGTGAATGAATAGACTTGGGTTTCCATGCCTTTGAGAGCCACGATCTGATGACTAAAGGAGCCTCAAGAGAACATGCTGTAGATAATGTTCCAGCGGAAAGATAACGATTGGCTTCTTGCCCCAAGTGACATCATCCTCATGAGTCGGCAATTCTGTGCACCGATAATGCTGAGTCATTTTGTTCTCTTCTTTCTGTCTTTCTCAGATCTCCTAGTGGACATGCTGGGGGTTTTGGCCAGCTATAGTATCACAGTGAAGGAGCTGAAGCTGTTATTCAGCATGCTGAGGGGGGACGGAGGCATGTGGGTGAGTCTTCTTGCACCACAAACTCCTGACCCTTTTACACCAACTGGATGCCGTTGCTTTCCCTTTTCATCAAAACAAAATGTTATGAACAAAAATCTGTATAATATTATTTTTACTGTATTTCTGATCAAATAAATACAGTTAGTGATACTTCATTTAAAACATTAAATTTTTAACTGAATAATTCTTGTTACAAATACAAGTTTCGTATTTCTGCCCTCTACATCTCCCTATGGTGTCCCATAGACTTCCACTTTAAGTGTGTAAATGTTTTTGTTTCGTACAAAATAAGAGATGAGTTATGTTAGATTTATCAGTGGTAATCAACACTACGCCAGACGATATTAGAGAGTAAATTGCATTTAACCTAGAGTATTAAATACAACTTTAACAAAGTCAAATTTGTACAAAATGGCTGGTTGATTATATCGCCTCTGTTGGGCGGAAACCTTGCATGTCCCAAACCGCTACTTTTCAGGAAATGGAAAAAACACTATTTTTTAAATAATTAAATGCTTTGTTGTCAATGTTGATATCGTGGCTTCAAATTGAGTTAAAAGTTTTTTGCGCAGAGAATGTCGGACTTATGTGTTTTGTCCATCATTAGAACAACCGCATCTTAGGCAAATATGGCCCTGTTTCCACCTGGTATTAATGCTGCGTTCCAAGGAGGTTTTTGAGCCCGTAAGTCACGACTTCAAATCACGACTTTGTAGCGTTCCAGGAAAGTCACGGCAAACTGCGTAAAAGTGTAAACAAACCAACATGGCGGACCGTACGGGGCTTATACTCATTAACAATTATTTCTATCGCCAAAGGTGCTTACTCCTTGCTTATTTGAGGGAAACAGAAGAGGAAAACTGCGCATAAGGCAAGAGAAGCTGTTATACCTTTTATTTTTACGTTATTTTACCGTGCACTTGCATAAACACCGCATCCGTAGGGACTGCCATTGTTGTTTCGCGGGCTATGTGACATCAGAACCCGTAACTGGGAGTACATCGGTCTAGTACGAGTTCACGGGTGGGAAGTCACGGGTTTGACTGCTGTTCCAGTGCACTTTCACGGGTAGAAGGTTGGAAAAACACGGGTTACGGGTTGCCTGGAACGCAGCATAAGATGCGTTTTGGTCGATTGGATCACAAGTGGACGATGCTTAATACAGGTGTAAACGGGGTGTAAACGCTTTGTGCTTGTCCACTTTCAAGCACTTCCAAAGGTAGTTGAAATCGTATTCGGCCGGATTGCTTTCGTAGTGTAGACGCTCATGTGGTTGAATGTGTTCGATCAGCCACAAAAAACCACCTACTCTCCGCCTACTGACCTAATGCGTAAACATTATGGGAAGCGCACTAGCCAGATGGGATTTAAACTTTGTCGGCTGAAGACCCAAGTTTGGTTTGAAGATGGAAAACATACCAAGCACAATGTTATCTCACCATTCCTGATTTCTAACTCACACTCACAGCGTTTGACGTGGTCTTGCGACTGTCAGAGCATAAACGAAAGCTGCTACTCCGTATTTTCTTCGTCTCCGGGCGCGTTCATATGTAAATTGTGCGATCTTATTTTGTCCATTAGATCGAAAGATCTGAAAAAACCCATACATTTACCCGCCCATATACCCTCCCCTCTAAGAAATCAGGACCGAAGTGGTTGAAAGTGGACAGAAGAGACGGATTAAAATACCAGGTGAAAACGGGTATGTGTCTCCTTCATCTACTTGTGATCCGATCGAGCAAAATGCCTCTTAATGCCAGGTGGAAACAGGGCCTAAGCTCATCTCATTACATTTTCATCAACTTACTGGTTATAAAGTTTATTGTAGCTGTGTGGGTGCTCAGTTTTTTTTTGAGATTTAGGATAGTATTGGCTTTGACTCGATGACAAATGATAGACTGAGACACTCTTCTCTGATACTACATAAAACATTAGCCTTTACACCTGCATTGCAAACAAGCAGAGACGGTCCAAAACATGTGTGGCACTTCATTCACGATAGAGGCGGGGAAGTTATGAGATTTAGTCACAAGGTCTTTTTAATACTTTTCATTGGTTGAATATTTGCAAAACCCACAAAAAGGGTGACCAATGTAATGATTCATGAAAAAAAAAATTAAAATGACGAAATATGGAGATACAAGGTTTCCTCCCAACAGTAAGGATATAATATAGATTTTGAATGGTTCAACAACATCACAGTGGCAATGGCGTTACCACCAGGTGGACTTTTTGAAAATTTTAAAAAGAAAATAATGTATATTCTCCATGTTGAGGCAGTGGTTGCACAGTATTGAGGAAGAAGACATTTGCTTGGTTGCTATAAATTTTACTTGTTTTATGGATTAATAACTTATGGCCGTAAAGATTGGCATTAAGCCATTGAACTAAAATATGTTCTTAAAATTCATAAAAATCTGATACGTGCAGATCATTTGCCTGCTCCCTTTAGAGACTTCCAACAAGCCCAGCCAACGATCTCCTGTCCGCCAGTCCTCTCCACGGATACATCTGTTTGGGGTTGCCTGTGTATTGATTTCAACTGCGCTGCCATGGTTAAGGCTGATGGACAAGCTATTGATTGGCTTAAATAGTGGTGGTTTTGCTGGGTCGTTCGTGATGGTTACTATTAATTTATTTATTTTTGGCTCTCATGAACATATATATATATATATATTCCTCTGTTGTTAAAGTCTTCTCTCATTATAATTTCCTTTTTTATCCCTCTTTCTCACTAATTACAATGTTCTCTCTTAATTGTTTTCTTCATTCATGTGTCCCGTTTTCCTTAGCCAAGACATGCCATTAAGCTCCTATCAGTGCTGAATCAGATGCCTCAGCGGCACGGCCCTGACACCTTCTTCAACTTCCCAGGACGCAGTGCGGCGGTGAGACTCTCCCACACCTTTTACAGCAAAGCTTTTGTAGAATCATTCTAGACATTATAAGTGTTAGAATGAGACTAGTGTGTTATGATTATAGAGCACCAACTACAGAAACAACAATGAAAGGGAATATTCTACCATTTTTTTCCCTACACTACACTTTCCTTAATTTGCAGAGACTATACTATACTATATGTATACACTACTGTAAAAAATCAGTAAGATTTTTTGAAAGAAATTAATACTTTTGTTCAGCCAGGATGCATTATTTGATCAAAAGTGACAGTAAAGACATTTATAATGTTGCTAATTTTTTAAATTTCAAATAAATGCTGTTCTTTTGAACTTTCTATTCATCAAAGAATCCTGAAAAAAAAAATGTTTTTAACATTGTAAGACGAATAATAATAATAAGAATGTTTTTGATCATCAAATCAACATATTAGAATGATTTCTGTATGATAATTAGACACTGAAGACTGGAGTAATGATGCTGAAAATTCAGCTTTGCCATCACAGGAATAAATTGTAATAATATTTCATTTCAATTTTACTGTTTTTACTGTATTTTAATCAAATAAATGCAGACTTTGAGATAATTAAAAAAAAATATATATATATATTTTAAATCTTACCAACCCCAACTTATTGTTGAGTAGTGCATTTAAATTATGTATTTAAACATTTAAATTATGTACATTTTAAATAATTGTATTATTTTAAAATCATTTTTATTGAATAATTCATGTTACAAATACAAGCCTCACATTTCTGCCTATGGTTTCTCATAGACTTCCACTGTAAGTGTGTACATGTTTTTCTTTGTTTCGTACAAACTGAGAGATAGGTTATCTCAAATTATCTGAGAATATTGTCTGTGGTAATCGACACTATGCCACAGATGCTGTTATTAGAGTGCAAATTGTAACCCAGATTATTAAATACCACTTTACCAAGGTCAAATTTATACAAAATGGTCTGTTGATTATATTTCATATTGTCCTGCAAATGTTGTTGTAATTCTTTTTGTGATTGTGCAAATATGCAGCTGCTAATTTCCTTGTGTTTTGCCCCCCCGGCAGGCCATTGCTTTGCCGCCCATTGCTAAGTGGCCTTACCAGAACGGATTCACTCTCAACACTTGGTTCCGAATGGACCCACTCAATAATATCAATGTAGACAAGGATAAACCATACTTATACTGGTGAGTATAATATGTATGACACATTAAGGAAGAGCAGAGGTACTGGTATGGCTTAATGCTGACCAGTCTTCAGTCATTAAAATGTAAATGCCAGGACTGCAGAAGCTCTAAGCGACCTAGACCAACACCTGTGAGCCTCAAGCTTCTCAGCGTGGAAGAAACACGGGAGATCTGTGCATATGAAATATTATATTACCATTTCTGTTTGAAGTGGTAAGTGTCTCTACAGGGCTGGCCCACAAGAAGAGACTGCTAATTTAGGAGTGATGAGCCCTGCCCTATTTTCTAGTTGCCAAAAAAAGCCTGCCGTACCAGAGGGCAAACTAGAGAAATTCACAAAATTCCTAAATGTCATAAGAGAATGACTAAATAACCTCTGGTTGTTTTTGGAAACCAGCAAGATGCCTTGCAGAGTAGCCCTAAGGATCCTTGTTAGTTTTGACCTTTACTTTAATGTCAGTGCTCAGTTCAAAGGCCCGTATTCTACACTTCTGTAGCATTTTATTCTTTAGTCTGGTTTTATTCTTTAGTAATGTTCCTCAAAAACATGTTGCACAAAAACAGTCATAATCCCCTTTAAGATTCCCTGAAGGACAAACATTACTTGCAGAGTGCAGTTCCCATTATGCTTGGTGTCAAGAGAACAGATAGGATGATCTGTTGATGCACTCTGTCGAAGGCTGCAGAATGAGTTTGAATACACAGTTGTAATTTAATTTTACATAATTTCCTGTAGCTCAACTGATAGAGCATGCCGCTAATAGAGCCAAGGTCATAAGTTTGATTCCCAGAAAAGAGACATATTGTAAATGTATGACTTAAATACACTGAATAAACTGGCCTTAAGGAAGCAATGAATAATTACTGTATATATAAATATGACTTAAATATAAATGTATGTCGAATGCTTATAAATAAAATTAACATCTATATGGCTGTAGCAGCAGTTCTTCAAAAGAAATTTACACACATATATGAATGTGTGTGTGTATATTTATATATATATATATATATACATTCACATATATTTGTGTGTGTGTGTATATGTATATATATATATATATACATACATATATACATACATGCATACATACATACATACTTACACACATACACATACATATGTGTATATTTACAGTTACAGCATTTCTAGCATGTTTTATTACACAGTTCCCATCTTGTCCAGTTTTACTAGCATTAGCAGTGCACCCCGGGCTATAATGTAGAATTTGAATGGTTTTACAACATCACCGTGGCAACAGCGTTACCACCAGGTGGTCTTTTTGAATATTTGTAACTGCAAATAATGTATCTCCTCCACGCTGGGGTTGCAGCGGTTGCACTGTATTGAGGGAAGAGACATTGAAGTTATAGATTACCACTTCAGAAGTCTGAGTGCCACTGACCTCGCTTAAATCAGCATGTAATCCTGTTTCCTGTTTCTATGTTACCGTGGTGAGCTCAGCATAGCATTATGTAGGCGCAGAGCGAGAGAAACAGCACCGCTTTGAGGCCCAACTGATAGCCAGTCACCTTATCGACAGCAGCCAGCGCTCCCAGCAATCACTGCTGCCAATGACTCAGTCAGCCATGTTTGTTTTCCCTCCAAGAATAAAGCCTGACATCCTTCCTCCATATTTTCAATGAGTTTTCACATCTGACTATAAAAGTGCAATTAATTTTTTTCTGGAAAACGTGTTGAAATCAGATTATTCTGAGTTGTTTGAGGCAGGGAGAATGTTGTGAATATAATTAGAGTTTGTTTTTGCTGATTCATATTGAAAGAAACCCTGTGGAGTTGGCAAGTTGCCATTTAAAAATTTTGAAATATTGTTTCATATTGCCTTTTTTTAACTTCTCTTTGAAAATATTCTGTTTTAAAGCCATTGTGTTCACTAATACATTTTTTTTTTCTTTTTTCCATAAAATCATTTTTTTTCCTCTTTTCTTTGTCCCCTAGTTTTCGAACCAGCAAAGGGATTGGCTACTCAGCGCACTTTGTGGGGAACTGTTTAATTGTGACATCACTGAAGTCGAAGGGGAAAGGCTTTCAACACTGTGTGAAGTACGACTTCCAGCCCAGGAAGGTGAGTTTTGGCCTGTCTACACATAAGTAGACATAACTAGACTACAGCAAGGGTTCTACAGTACAAATATATAGTCTTTTCTTTTATTGGTGACGCAACTTTTACTATTTTTCATATTTGGGGGTTTTGAAAAATCTGAATTTTGTTGAGTTGAGGCCAGTATCCAGCAGTCTAGTGACCACATATATGTGAAACACACTAAAAAAATGCTCAGAACACCTTGAGAACTGCATAGCAATACCCTGGCAACACATTTAACATTTAGTTGGAAGTTTTCTTCAAGATTTTCTTCGGAACATAATCTATATATATAGAAATCTAGATATTTATTGATCTTATTGTAAACGATTCATCCATGCATATCGTCGCTGTTGGGCAAAAACCTTGTATCTCCATGTTTCTTGTGACTAAACTTCATAACTTCATTGGATCCTCAAACTGTTGGTAAAACCTCATAAATTTACCCCTCCTCCACATTTTGGACCATCTGGTACTGGTTTGCAATGCAAGGGTAAATCAAGAATTGGTTGTTTGAATAAGTAGTGTTTTATTTACTCAAGAAACACTATATATATATACTGTATAAAGGCTAAAGTTTTATGTATTTTTTGAGAAGCGGAAAAGAGTGTTTTAGTTTAGCATTTACATTTATTCATTTGGCAGATGCTTTTGTCCAAAGCAACTTACAAGTGAGGAATACAACAAGTGATTCACCGTGAAGAGGCAAATAGACACAAGATGTGCTCACAATACAAGTTTTAGACATTGCTTAGAGTAGCATGAGCAAGAGGGACCTTTTTGACCTTGTAAATTTGAATCAAAATCTCTCTGGTGATGTAAGCCGGACTTCTCCAAACATTTAGCCTGTATAAACCCTGTCCCTTTCATACAATCAGCTTCCAGCTCACATTCAAATCTGCCTCCATCCAGACAACAACCGATAGAAAGAACCACAAGTTTTTCTTTTCGATAATCGGTTTCACTTGGATGTCCATTACAATATGGAAGAAAGATTTGTCGCTACTTCGGTTACATCACAGCTTTAAATAAATATGGTAAATTGGATACTAGGGTGAAAACAAACATGAAATCAAAGTTTTTTTACACAACAAACATTATAATGGAAAATGATTTTTTTTGCTCTCTACGGACTTACAATGGTGATTCAATATGAATTATATTGTCCTGAAAATTATTTCTGGGAATTGAATGAACAGGCGATCAGCACAAATAACTGTATGAGCCTCTAGGCGGCAGCAGCTGTATAAAACCACACCTGTCTCTCTCTCTCTCTCTCTCTGCCTTTATCTTTGCACAAATTTGATGTGTCCACTGTGTCAGCAATACCTGAAGCCCTTCTGACTTGTTAGCTTCTGCATTTATGTACAGAAGGAACAAAGCGAATTCCAGAGGGATTTATTCCCATAGCATCCCCCCCTCTTTTAGCACTCAAGATCTGTGTTTATCGCTTTCTCTTTATTCTTTTCTCTTTCTGTTTTTTTTTTCCATCTGGTTTTTGATAACTTGGCTCCTCTTATTGTCCCAGTGGGATGAATTCGGCTCAGTAGCACGAGTTGTTAAATGACAAATGAAAATCAGTTTGGCAAGGGATGTTTGAATATGATACCTCATCCTGTCTGCTCACAGAGTAGGACGACAAGGGAAGGTTGTGTGCCAATTAGAATGCAAGCTATACCCCCTTCACCCAGAAACACACACGCTAGTGTGAGAAAATGTGTACTTGGCCTAACAATGAACTCACCCAATTAGTCGGCACTTTGTTTTACTATTGAAACAGAGTGCGGTGGGACAAAAGAGCTGGATTTTAATCAACCACTTTGTTAGTGACTCTTAGATTTATATTAAACTTCCTTAGATATTAAAGAGGGGAAGAAAAGAGCCAAAACAAGGGATCAGAGAGGATCGTAGATGTGAACAAAAAAGAAATGTAATTAAATTGAACTGAGCTAAAAGATCTGTCCAGAACTTAAATAGTGCAGTTGTTCACAGCTTGTTATTGGTCAATGGAGACCAAGGGCTCACAAGAAAAGTTCAGCAATGGAGGACTACTCTAGGGCTTTGATTTGTAAAATCCAAAGCCTCGTCTAGACGAAGATGGCCCTCTCTTGCATTTATGGAAAATCATAACTGGCATTAAAAGCTATGAAATCTCAATTATGGGATGGATTTTCAGTCTAGCAGATTTTGGCTTATCCTCCCCTCCACCTCATCCGAGCTAATATCGCCTTACGTTTTAATAACATGCTAGGAAGGTGGAGAGGATATTTGGGAAATTAGAACTTTTGAGGAAGTTTGCATCATCTGAATCTCCTGATTTGTGACGGGCCACTCTAATTTCCCCAGCTCATCCGTATGGGCTCCACCCTGCGAGAGTTCAGTTATTAGTTTGAATCACGGATACATGGTTGACACTTTTACATGATCCGTGGTGTTGTATTCCTCACTGGAGAGCTTTCAAATGTCAGGGCTCTGATCTTTAATTCATATGCCAAAACAGCTTTTAGCATTGCTGCAATCAAACAGAATGATTCTGTTTCAGTAAATTTAGCTCTCGGTTTAGAAGCATGTAATGAGATGATGTTTTATGTGCTTGATCTTAAAATTGAACACATTCATTTTGGAGCTGGGTCATTTCCACTGAATGTTCTTGGTCCAAAGATTGTAGGAATGTTTCAGAATTATTGAATACTGAAATAAGCATTTCATGATATAGACTGATCATTTCGTCCACAAATTTAGGCACCACTTAAATGTGATATAAACTCAAAATTGTAAGAAATAAATTGAGAATTGTGTGCAATACAATCACAATTATTAACTCAAAATTACATAAACTCATAATTGTGAGAAATGAAGTCAGAATTGTGTGCTTATAAACTCGCAATTCTGAGGAAAAAAGTCTGAATTGCGAGATATATACATTTGGAATTGTGAGAAATTAAGTAAAAAGTTGCAATAGAGTGCAACAGTAGGGTTCCGGAAATAAAAATTACATTCATTTTCTCCATTGATTTTGAACAATAACTTTTTAACCTTTAAAGCCAGACCTACTGTGAGCGATGAGATTGTTAATCCATTGTATTTGCTTTTGATGAAAGCATCAGCCCACATTATTTCATCTTATTTTTTTTAAATAATCATGTTTAACAGTGGAGTTCCTGGAGAAAAACTACATTACCCATGATGCTCTACAGAGAATTACACCAATCAGAGTCAAAAAAGTGATATGCACCAAAATAGCTCTTTAGCTCCGCCTACTCCATGAAGCACCACGTGTAATCGAATCGTTGTCTTTACACTCTCAAAATACTTAAATATTTGTATGTGTGTGTATATATATATATATATATATATATATATATATATATATGCATATTTTGCAATAAACTTAAAATACATTGTTTTTATAACATTTTTTAATCAACATTTGTAATCCATCTTTTTTAATTTGATTATGTTGTTCACAATGCTTCATGGGATTGTAGTTCCTTCCCTCACTAAAGCTGTTAAGTACACAGTCTTGTAGCTTTGTCTTTTTGTCAGATTTTCAAGAACTTCTTTGATTCGAAGTTCTAATCAAAGTTTCTAATGTTGTGATTAACCTCATTGCTGATTGGCTTGATTCATTGCTTAACTCTTTAACAAGGACTTCTTTTTTTCTTTTTTTTTCAATTCTTATGGAAAAACTAAAAGGGAAAAAACACTACCGAAACCAGTGCCACTGACTATTACTTTTTTATGTAGTTTTTTTTATTCTGTGGTGGAAATGGTCTTCCATAAAGAACACTGTGTTTGCTAATGTACCTTTAAGACTTACATAAATGACCTTTTATGCTTGACTGAGTGGGCTGTGTGAATATTGAATACATATTTCTACTTCCTGTCTTCTCCTGCAGTGGTACATGATCAGCATAGTCCACATCTACAACCGTTGGAGGAATAGTGAAATCCGTTGCTATGTCAACGGCCAGCTGGTTTCCTACGGCGACATGGCATGGCACGTCAACACCAATGATGTAAGTGTTTGTGCTGCTAGCAGCTTTCCCACCTTTTCACTGCTTTTGCATTCTCGTTGTTTTCCGTACACAGCCTCGAGAAGCACATGACAATCTCGGTTTGCCAAAATCATGAACTTACAATCAACTTTTTTCCCTCAGCTTTAAAAATAGAGTCCAAACAAAATGCGATTAGATAAGCACTTGTCTCTACGGATCAAAGGGATATGGATTAGCCATAGTACCCCTCTTTCCCTAAGGCAAACCTTTAAAGTACATTGTGACTAGACTAGCTAAAGTAAATCAGAACAAGATGACCAGAAGATAGCAAATAAACAGCTCCAGAGGGCCTTTTCAGAAAACTCTCAATCCGTTGAACTGATAAAAAGCTCCACTTTTGGTGTCTGTCTTTCTGGGGGGTTTTTTCCTCCTTTATCCTTATTATCTTCTCTTCCTCTCTCCCTTCCTGCAGAGTTATGATAAATGTTTCCTGGGCTCTTCAGAGACTGCGGATGCTAACCGGGTGTTCTGTGGGCAGCTCGGTGCTGTCTATGTCTTTAGTGAGGCGCTGAACCCTGCACAGATCTTTGCCATTCATCAGCTTGGACCCGGATATAAGGTACAACCCCTGAGATCACTTCTGAGAGAGTGTCTGAATGTGTAATGGTCATACAGGTAGATTGCTGTTCTGCTTTGAGATACTCCTCCATCTTAACTGCTTGATTGTTGAAGTACAAAATTGGCGTTTTGTGTTTGACCAAATACTTAGTGCGAAATTACGCTCCATGCTGAGAACATTCAGATGGATTCTGAAACTGACAGGCGGTGTGTGGTGAGAAGCAGGGCTAGGGCCGAGAGCCGCAGGAACAGAGTGAGGCCCGTGGTGCGAGTGTTAATGAGCGTCACCTGCGTGCCACACCGGTCCCGAGTCCCACAGAGGAGCTCGGCTAGATAAAAAGCGGAGTGACGACAGTAAGGGGCAAGAGAGGTCCAGGCCTGGGACTGTTGTTTTGTTTTAGTTTATGTGACAGTCATCCATGAGGGTCTGCCACTTTCCTTTCCTTTTGTTGTTTATTTTATTATTAAAGTTATGTGGAATATTCGCCGATTCCCGCCTCCTCTTTCCCTGAGACTTTAACATCATTACACAGTGTAACATTAAATCTCAACTTCCTAAACTCAACCTCGCTGTCTGCTGTCTACATTGACACGTAGTTTCTATGATATTATACATATTAAAATTAAACCTCTAAAAAGTGTTTTTTTTTTAATTACATGGGAAATCACTTAAATGTCTTTTGAATGCAGCTCCTCAGATAAAGAGACAGAGGCAATAAAGACCAGTGTTGCAATAAAATACAATAACGATACAAAAGTAAATTAACAGAACATAATAAACCTAAAAATTTGCCTTAATATTTGACACAACAGTGATAAAATAACTGATTGCGCCACTCACCTCTAACTCCCGTTGTAATCTGTAGAATCCATACTGACAACATCTACCCACGACCGCATCCAAATGCGCTTGGCTTGTTTTTTGTGTTAGCTACAACGACATCTTCTGCATTCATCTGCACATCCATAGTTGCGTCCCAAATGACGCACTACACTAGGCACTTATACACTATGCATTGATACACAATGTACTCATCCGTGTAGTGTATGATGTTATAAGGTTTTTTTGTCATTCATCATCGAAGTGGAATAGCCCCTCCCCCTCCGCTGCATAGTTAAAGCCGCGACAGTTGAGTGCAGTGTCCAACATTCCACACTTCACTTTTTCCCGTTAATTTAGTGCATCATCCGGGTATTTAAAGTGCACTTTTTCTTTTTTGGAATTTTCTGTGTGAATGCCTTACTTAAAGGCATTCACATACTTAAATACTTTCATACTTAAAGCTGCAGTCCATAAGTTTTGCCTATTTGTCGCCATCTCTGTTTGAAACCTGCAATTGCAGTTATATGTGGAATTATCATCCTTACGTGGGTTGTGCCTCAGCACAGCTCCTCAGCGCGGATGAATTTAATGTTTGCTGTCAGTCACTCACCACACCGGTGTGGATACTGTACTTCAGAATCACAGATTGTAGTCTTGAAGTATGACCAAAGTAATTTTCATCTGAACAAATAAGTAACATGTCTGCCACTTTTGTTCTGACTGAGGGGAAAAAAAGCATTACAATAAATCACGCTGCCAATGGTGATTAAATCTAACGATCGCTTGGCTCATATCACATCAAAATAAAGCAGATTCTGTGAGAAAAGGCTATAAATGATCTGCCTCACATGCGATATAGCCTAGTTAGCTGGGAGTCGTTCTTTATGTAAACGGACGTGACGCAAAGACTAATGGCGACATGCTCGAATTTCCTGCGAAAACCCACCAGTACCACCTGAATTATAAAATATTATTACAAGCTTACCGTTGTGAATCGGGCTAAGGTAAGGAGATAGTTTTGAACACTGGCTGGTTATGTACTTGCTCAATAATTCATTTTGGATCATTTTTTACAAAAAAAAGTTACAGACAGCAGCAGCGAATTGGAACGCCCCTCATATTTGTTTCACTGTCATGCGTCTCCTAGCAACGAGGCGTGTGCTTCTGTGTTCTGAGTTTGTTGTGTTTGGAAAGATTTGTTCTGGTAGTGATCCTCAGTTGTCTAGTGTGTGATGCCCAGTTTTTCTCTGTAACCATTTACAAAAGTCGGCAAGTATATGATGCGCTGATCTATATAAATGTGTAATTTGTGGAAGGTTTGTGGAAATCCTTATTTTTTATTTCTTTGACATTTTATTTCTTTGATATTTTTTACTCTTTGTGAATGTTATCTCTTGCCGAACCTTTAAAAAAGTGCTCATGTCAGGAGTGCATCTATGAAATAGAGATTTTTTTTTTCAGGTGCACTGATAAAAAGCCCTGTCTGTTGCATTGCATTCATGCAATCTGATTCCAGTTTTGTGTGCAGTGTGTCTGAGAAGATCAGTGAATGGTCATTGGGCAGTCAATGTCTGTCTATGGCTGAGACAACTATTCCTGAAACATGTGCCGTGCTAAAGTACTTTCTCATTACACTGGCTCTACATTTCCCTGACAGATCTGTTAATAATACCTGATGTTCCACTCTCTTCTCTCTTTCTCGTTCATTAACCGGACTCTCACCTCTCAGACGTGCTTGTCTCTTGGGTCTATATGCATGTGGGACCTGATTGCTGCTTCTGCTTGATGAGCTCAAGTGTTTATGCCAAAGCAGCGCTTGAATTAGATGAACCCTTAAAAAAATCCCTCCTCGGTATAAAAACGAAGAGTAAAGGATAGATGATTGATGTTAATCGCTGTCTCGTCTTTTCTGGTTGACCAGTTAATGGCTGTGTTTCAGAGAGGAGCGTTGAGGGGAAATACAAGCCGTCAAGTTGGATTTTTCTCCCTTAACTAAAAAAATCGCCCGCACAATGTTTCTGTCCAGCCAAGCGCGAGGCTCCCTAATTTAAGCTAAGCTCACAGGAAGCATGCGGACAGGGCTTGTTTACCCGGGTCAGATGATCTGATGATTATAAGCAGCTTTTGTTTACTTGAGTCAGATGATGTTGTTGTACATTATGGCTAAATGGACAGATTATTAACAGCATCTCTCAGTTCTTATCTCTGGGTTGTTTTTTCATCAGGCAAAGCACAGCTTGTTTTGGTTGCTGCTATATAGGACTGGCCGATATATCTAATGTTTACACCGAATTTGCTGTTGATATAATATCAAGCAACATGATGTATTTTTATTTGTCAGTTAATTTAATTAAAGTACGTTTTCTAAAGTCTATGTCATTAGACTAACTTCACAACTTTTGCTTGACTCACAAGTGTGAGTGTGTTATTTGAGATCTCTTATTGATTTAAACTTCAGTAGCAGAAACTTTGTTGGTTCATTTCAGTTTGGTTCAGTTTGATTCGTTTCAACTTCACGAATCAGCTTCAGCTTCAGAGCTTTACGAATCTTTTGTTTTGAATCAGTGGTTTGGAGCGTGTATCAAACTGCCAGAGTCACGTGATTTCAGTTAGCGAGGCTTCGTTACGTCATAAGTGTTTCGAAACGTTTTGAAATTTCAGTGGTTCATGTGACTTCGACGCTCCGAACCACTAATTCGAAACAAAAGATTCGTAAAGCTTCGAAGCTTCATGAAGCAGTGTTTTGAAGTCGCCCATCACCAGATATTGTTGAATAAAGTCGTTATTTAGTTTTTTTTGGTGCACAAAAAGTATTCTCGTCACTTCATAACATTTAAGGTTGAACCACTGTAGTCACATCACATGAACTGTTTTAAATATGTCTTTAGTACCTTTCTGGGCATTTGAAAGTGTAAATTAACTTGCTGTGAATGGAGGCCTCACTGAGCCATCGGATTTTATCAAACATATCTTAATTTGTGTTCCGAATGAAGCTCCTACGGGTGGGGAATGACATGAGGATGAGTAATTAATGACAGAATTTTCATTTTTGGGAGAACTAACCCTTTAAGGGACAGACATAAGGGACATCATTAAAGGGCAATTTTAAGGAGATATTATGAACCTGTTACATGTGACCAGGCTCTAAAATAAAGTGATAAAGTGGTAGTTGCGTGGACTCTCAATGGAGGGACAGAAATCTCTCAGATTTAATTTAAATTGTCTTAAATTTGTATTTCAAAGATGAATGAAAGTTTTACATTTTTGGGTGAACTATCCCTTTAAATTTAACCAGGATAACAGGGACAGAAAGTCTCCTCATTAAATCTGAGAATTAAAAACGAAAGCATGTCATACTGTCTCTCTTCCTCTCTCACTATTGGCACAGAGAGCTAACTGCATCTGGAATTATTGAGGGATTTTTAATTATTAATCCTTGGACCCACGCGGCTAAAAGTTCCCCGGCGCCTGATTGCAGCTCACTTTAGCTATAGAAGAAAAATCAAGAGAGCAGAGAGTGTGGATTATTTATGGGCTTTATGTGTGTGTACGTTCTCTGATGTGTGTACAATGCTCTGACGCTCTGTCATGAAGATGCCTTAGTGGAGAGAGACCTGATGTATGCAGTGAATGTTTTATATTATTGTGTTATTGTGTTACTTTATATTAATGTTTTATTATGAAGTTGATGTGGATTTTTAATGCAAACATCTCTTACAGCTCTGCTGCTGCTTCATTGCAACATATGGCACATTTAGTTATGAATTAAATTAATCATATCATATTAATCAAACAATAGCATGTTTGCCATTCAAAATGGCAAAATGTTATAAAAATATTGAGTAGTTTGCATGAGTGGATATTAATGTCGGTCGCTGAATATTTCAATCATAAAACAGTCAAATATTAAATGTTTAGCTACTTACTCGCCATACTCTTTCATTGCTAAAACGAAAGCATCACATTGGAATTCGCACTCTTCTTCTGTGACCAGTAATTAAGCCCCGCCTTCTTTGATTTGATTGGCCAGTTCACTCATTCTGACAGTGAACTGTTAGACCGTTGAGGCAGACCAGTCTAAAAATGTAATTTTTAAAACTTTTTTTGGCATCCTAACAACAAACAGAGCTGTGAATAATGGAGTACAGCAGAGCAGCATCAGTAATATCAAATATTGGGGGGTACAATTTGGTTATTTCTAATTATTGGGGGGACTCGTCCCCCTCAGTGTCTATGGTGGTTACGGCCCTGTTTTGTCAGGATTCTTTGATGAAAGTTCAAAAGAACAGAATTGATTTGAATTACAAATCTTTTGTATCAGTATAAAAGTTTTTAATGTAATTTTAATCAATTTAATCTGAATAAAAGCATTCATTTATTTCAAAAGAAAAAATCTTACTGACCCCAAACACTTGATCAGTAGTGAATGAGACAGTATGCAGCATGCAACAATAAATGTTACAGATACTGTAATTAGTATTCAGTATTGCTCATTTCATTGCTTGTTCATTTCAACCCCTTGTATATGAAACAGTGGGCATTATGCAAAAATGAACGTTTCAAATAATAGTATGCTACACTGATCACATGACCTCAGTAGATTGCATGTTGGAATAAACACCATCTGGTGAAAAGCAGTTCTTTTGTATTATTAATTTAATTTTGTGTGAAAATGTCAACTTTTGGAAGTCTGATTAAATAATGAGTCAAGGAAAAGATGTTAAAAATCATAGTTGATTGGTCACACTTCAAATAAAGGTCAATTGTATATGCTCTGTATACTGTATATTTGCAAATATAGCAGGGTATTCATGCATGCATAAAATGTACAGATTCACATACTGTACACATACTGCGTACTACAAAACTAGAATGTAGTGGATTATTTTGTTAACATTACATGCACATAATTTATGTGGAAATTCAAGGCTAAAATGTGTGTGCTCATTTGTGTCCTTAGCTGTCTTGTCTGTGAAAGTTTGGGTGAGAGTGTGTGTTGCCGCTGCAGCCAGTTGATGTGGTCCTTGTACCAGAGGAAGTCCAGATGTCTGGTCAGCATGTGACAGCCAACAAGCTGCTCTCTGGCTGTGTGTTGCCGTGGTAATTAGCATGTGAGGTATGGGGCACTTGGCATTGTCGCAAAGAAAGCCGTCTGGACTGGCGCCTTTGTGTGTGTGTGTTTATAAGTTATATAGATCATCAGAGTGTATGAAAGCTCTGCTGGATTCCAGTGCTGTTAGTCTCTGTCAGCTCTGCTGGTGCGGCTGTCCTCTCATGGGATTGCAAGGAGCATAAGAGAGAGAGACGTCAAAGAAAAAGTGTGCTAGCTTTGCAGCATCAGATACCAGCCATAGGGTGTGTCGAAGCAGTGACCCATTTCCCAGACAGCTGGTTGAATTTGCCGGTGCTGCTGTGACCTCTGTGTCTGACCATATGACCATATTAATGGTCATTCTCAATCTCTCTTTTTTCATAGTGTATGTGATTCTGGCCTATAGTAGTTGCGTTTGGATATAAATTTGATGCAGTGTGTCTCCAGAAGTAAGATGAACATTCTTTTTGGGATGTTCTCAGGGAAAAGTGGTAAATATTAGAGATGAGTCATGGTGGTGAAGATGATGGTCATAAAACAACGGACAAATAATTAAAAGTTGACTCTTTAGTTATTTTTATATTGCAAAAAATTTTGTGTTATATGTAGATATATTTTTTTAATGCTTTAATTTGTGTGCTAACAGCATGCTTTGCTTTTTTTGTTATTTATTGGTTNTTATTTTATATATATATATATATATATATATAAATATATGAAACTATTAAACATTTATTTATATAGTTTTATTATTTGTCTTAGTTTTATTCACATAGTTCATTTTTCTGTATAGTTATTACTGTATTTTTTATATTTCAGATATATTTTAGATTTCATATTTTGTTTCATATTTTTGATGTTTAATTAGTGTGCTGACAGCATGCTGTGCTTTAGCTGCTAGACTCTTTGCACAGTAAAACTTCTCATGCTGTTCTTCATAATGTTCATAAATAATAGAAGACTGAGATATTTCCTTATTTAGAGAGCTAGTTAATATTGTTTGTGTGTATTTTGGTCTGGAGTGAGTGTGTGAGTAGTGTCTGGTAGGTAAGTTTTGATGCTGTGTTCAGTGCCAGTCAGTGTGTTGCTAAGTGGACACATTGGCTATAGTCCGGAGGAAACTGCAGCGAATCTCAGTGCCAGTGCAACGGCTTATTTGCATCATACTGTTTTCTGAAAAATTGCTCAGTGTGTGTGTGTGACTGTGTTTGTGCTGGTCTCATTACTAATATGTCTGTCATTCCTGTTCAGAAGTGCTTCTGTAGACTTGTGAGGCAATTAGGTTGTTTTGGTTATGTGCATGCCTATAATATTGCCTATAATGCTTAATATTCAGTCCGATAGAAAGTTCAAGGAGTCGTGACATAAGAAATAAAATGTTTTGATCTTTTGACAAAAGCGAATAGACCCCATTATAATCACTGACGCTCTCTACACTAAATACAGTATACAGATGTGCTTTCAGTTTCTGACACACTCCACGCACTTGAGTGTCGACAACAGGACAAATGGAAGAGTGAAAGAATGTTCGCTTTGACGCATCAGTTTAAACAGCTTGTTAAACACCTTTTTCCCTCCCGGTGTGACAAATTTTGTTAGAGGTCGCACTGGTGCGACCACCACGTTGCCCAGCTGATGAGAGCTGCCATTTCTGTTACACATAATACATATGAGAAACCAGTGGCGTGCAGTGGTGTTCTGAAATGAGGAGGCACATTTTTTTAATGGTTTATGAATCAAATGTAAATTCATGGATGGATGTCTTTGAATAACACATTTATCTGACTAAAACACTTACACAAAGGCTGTTCACTGGGTAAGATGCATAAAAAAAAATAATAAAAAAAATTGAGATCAAAATAAATTGTTTCCAAACATCCCATATATAAAATCTTGGGGGGAAACCAAATCAAACAGTGAGTTGAAAATCCTGTCATGCACAGTCAAGAAATTCTGCATGATCTTATATAAGTCCATCATTCACTCCCTCAGTTGAGTAGATGGCTAGTGGCACAAAGTGCTTTACATGAGAGAGATTTTGCAGATACATGCACATTTACACACACATGCTCATACCGGCACACACTCAACGTTCAGAGCCATTAGTGAAATGGCACATTTCTGCAGCCAGAGCTTCATTAAGATAATGTACGCCTGTGTGTGTGGCTGCTCTGTGCCTCAGTAATTAAAGCTTTTTTATTATTATTATTATTATCAGTCCTCTGGGATGCGGCCCAGTCCCTGGTGTTTTCCACGAGCCCGCTGCCAAGAGAGACTGAAAGAGAAGCAAAATGTGAGAAAACTTTGTTTGAAGGATGTTACTCATTTACTAAACTTGTGTTGTCTGTCTTCACAGAGCACGTTTAAGTTCAAGTCAGAAAGTGACATCCACCTGGCTGAGCACCATAAGCAGGTTTTGTATGATGGGAAGTTGGCCAGCAGCATTGCCTTCACCTACAATGCTAAAGCCACCGACGCACAGCTGTGCCTGGAGTCCTCGCCCAGGGAAAACCCCTCTATATTTGTGCACTCTCCACATGCCCTAATGCTGCAGGTCTGTTTGATTCTCTTATGCACAAATATCATATATCATGTTTATCACTGCTGTTGTTCACTGATTCTTGAGTACTGGGGAAAAACAGGCTACAGAACTGAAAAAAAAAAAATGTTGTAGAGAGAGAATGGTTTGGAATAATTAGTTAAACAGCATGTCTATCGGTGAAACTTCTGTTTCTTTCTCTTTTGTTGCAGTGTTGACAAAATAGACATATTCTACATGTATTAAATGAAATAGCCATTTTTTTCAGGACAAACTTAAAATGAGGCAAATTATCTATGAATCCCAAACAATATCTTTATAATTTGGGTAATGATATTGACATATCATTGTTGTAACAGAAAAAACACAAGGTTTTGAGAGACTGCTATATTGTGAGAAATGTGCTATATTGTAAATGTTCATGATCATACAACTGATTATAATGCACATTATATTATATACTGTACGTGTATATAGCACATTATGACCTTCTATGAAGGTTTTCTAGAAAAGGTTTTATATTCAATTTTCTAATAAGCCATTTTTGCATGTGTGTGCAGGATGTGAAGGCTATCGTCACTCACTCCATCCACAGCGCCATCCACTCTATTGGAGGAATCCAAGTTCTTTTCCCACTGTTCTCACAGCTGGACTACAGGCAACCCAACGACAGCCCTGTGGAGACGACCGTCTGGTGGGTATCGACCATACAGACTGCAGATTCACTGAGCTAAATTTAGAATTTCAACTCTCAGGGTTCATTAGATCTTCAATTTTTTAAATCATTATATGACATTTATATCATAAAGAAAATATTCTACCTTTTTTATATGCAGAGGCTATACTATACTAAATACATTACTGTTCAAAGTTTGGGACCAGTAAGATTAATTTTATTTAGCGAAGGACGCATTAAATTGATCAAAAGTCACAGGAAAGAAATTTATAAAGTTGCTAAAGAATGAATGAATTTCTATTTCAAATAAATGTTTTTTAAATCTTTCTAATTCATCAGAGAATGAATTAGAATTTTTCAACATTGATAATAATAAGAAATGTTTCTTGAGCAGCAAATCAGAATTTTTGAATGATTTCTGATGGGTCATGTGACACTGAAGACTGGAGTTATGGCTACTTAAATTCAGCTTTGCATCACAAGAATAAATTACATTTTAAAATATGTTAAAATAGAAACAGTTGTAATAATATTTCACAATATTACTGTATTTTTAATTAAATAAAAGCATCCTTGGTGAGCATTAGAGATTTATTTCAAAAACATAAAAAATCTTACCGACCTCAAACTTTTGAACGGTAGTGTAAACTATGTAAAATGAAGCAATTTTGAAAAATAAGCCTTTTTGTCTGTTTGTTTGTTCATTTGTTATTTTTGATCTGTGTATTTTGATCATCCAAACCACACCAACACAGAAACATTGGCTCAACCAGTGGTGTGAGTTTGGAGAGCTACCAGTTTCCAGAAACCTGTTTGAAAACAGTCATTATTTGTATTGTAAATAGGGCTGGAACAAGCCCTATTCGTGGATCGATTCTTAGATGTTCTGAA
Organism: Anabarilius grahami; assembly: GCA_003731715.1. Lineage (NCBI taxonomy): Eukaryota > Metazoa > Chordata > Actinopteri > Cypriniformes > Xenocyprididae > Anabarilius > Anabarilius grahami. The sequence goes on along the minus strand of RJVU01007007.1, from coordinate 6,210,134 downwards.
TGCATTGCGATTCTCTTTGAATCGATTCTGAGCTTAGTTTTTAACAACAGATGGCGCTCTAGGCTAGTTTTTAACCGCACGCTCAAATGCTCACGAAGAAGAGCGCTCTTGCGTTCGACTGAATCTGAGCATGTACTTGCACCTCAGAATGCTTTTATGACGCGATATCAATGTAAACAGCCCACTGCAAACACCTTTGTAATTCCCTTCAACCTTTTCAAGCTTTATGAATGATTATTTTATAGAAGTGGTATGTGTAAGAAATTGGAAGCAAGCAGAGTACGGCTGTTTCTAAAGCACACAGTGCAGTCTGCTATTAAAAACTAAGCTCAGAATCGATTAGGAGAGAAAATCGTGATGCATTGGGAAAATCTCAGAACTATTTCTCGATTGGCGTAAATGTCAAAGTAATGTCTACATGGCCCTCTCAAAGCTTGAGTCCAAAGCTTCTAGTTTTGCATTTCATAATAATAAGTTGCTGCCATAATGTAGACTGAAACTCAAGTCAGTCACTGTCAGGGATGTCTGCCATGAATTATAAATGGAATCTGTCATTCTCGGATAGAAATAGAGCATGACAGATAGAATGTGGGATTTTGAGAGATTCATGGCATTCATGTTCATAGAGACACTAGACCGCTCAAGGAGGGATGGGAGGCTGGTATGGCCATACCCTCATTTCTCAGGTCACTGTGTGGTTCTGCTCTGGAGCTCGCAGGCATGGCGAGTAGATTAGAGATCAGAAGTGAGCTGGCAGGCATAATCAGCAGAGCCGAGATCTGTGGGGTATCGATCAGTGGTAATGTTCCCAACTGGGGTTTACAGTCTTCGGGGAGATGGTTGAGGTCACCAGCCCATCCATCGGCTTATGTTCAGAAAGAGAAAGAGACATTTCATCAGCAATCTCATCACCTCAACAACATCATTTAAGAAACTAAGACATAATTCGTGCTCTCTGGTAATATTGCTTTAGGGAGGGGATCCATCTTTATGTGTGTGTGCTGTACTTTTTTATTTTATACTGTTCATTGGGATATATTATCTTGTCCTTGAGGTGTCCCTAAACATTTGGCCTCCATAAGAAATGTAATGAATTTTGGAGCTGTGGTTTTGTTGTTTGCGAATGTCCTGCAGATATGTTGAGCCTTGGTGCTCATGTTAGACATGAAGGTTCCAACTCATTACACATTGTATTCTAATCCCATTGTAAATGCTACACATTTAAATGCATTTTTTTTCTTTACACTTGCAGTGCCACTCTCCTTGCTTTCCTGGTGGACTTGTTGAAGAGTTCAGTAGCCATGCAGGAGCAGATGTTGGGAGGAAAAGGCTTCCTGGTCATTGGCTATTTGCTAGAGAAGGTAAGATAGTAATCAACTCATTTTTTTTAAATTAATAAATATCTATTTATTATACATTATAATTAATTTTTGTCCAAAATTGTGTCTGATTCAAACTTGCACTGCTTTTATGATACAGGGTTGAGTCCAGCTTGCATCATGGGCCTGTCCCATGACCAAAAGCTTTTGTCCCTTGTCTAGTTTTTCTGTTAGTAAAGAGATTAGAAAAAAATTATATCCCTCGCCTCCCAAACTGTGTCTCTCACTTTGTCTTTCTCTCTCTCCTCATCAGTCTTCTCGGATGCACATCACCAGGGCAGTTTTGGAGCAGTTTCTGTCCTTTGCCAAGTATCTGGATGGCTTGACTCATGGAGCTCCTTTACTGAAGCAGCTATGTGATCACGTTTTGTTTAATGCTGCCATCTGGATCCATACACCAGCTAAGGTGAGCTCGTCACACATGAAGAGTCACGTTTCACATCTGTCCGTTGTTGTTAAATGTTGCAATGCCATTGTTGTTGCATTTTAAATCATATTTCAAAGGATTGCAGACTTTACACAAGCTTTTAAAAGTCTGTAAGATTTCTTATGCTCACAGAGAGTCTCTTATGCTCACAAAGGCTGTATTTATTTGATCAAAAATATAGTAAAAAGTGTAATATTGTGAAATATTATTACAATTTAAAATAACATTTTTCTATTCTAATATATTTTAAAATGTCATTTATTCCTGTGATGGCAAAGCCATTATCAGCAGCCATTACTCCAGTCTTCATTCATTCTAATATGCTGATTTGGTGCTTAAAGTGGAAATGAAGCAGTCAATTAACAGTATTTAGTAAATGGATTTCCACTCTAATCAAAAATTATAGAACAAAAACGATAAATGTAACTGTTTAAAAGAGGGGGAAAAAATAGATGTTTTTCTATAGCTTTTGTAGCAAGGGTGCCGCCATCTTACAGTACTACAACCTGTTGACTGACTGAATCATTTCCATTTTGAGAAACATTTTCTTCTTATTATCAATGTGAAAAACAGTTTTGATGCTTTTTTTTTTTTTGGAAACTTTTTGAAAGTTCAAAAGAAAAACATTTATTTGAAATATAAATTTTGTGACACTATAGGTGCCTTTACTGTCACTTTTGAATGTAATTCAACTTATTAAATGTAATTTAAACATCTTACTGATTCTAAACTTTTGAATGGTAGTGTACATGTTTGTTTTTTTACAGGTTTTACAGTCACACTGTATTGATATACAAAGGATCCGTGTTTTAAATACATTTTTCTAATTTATTTATAGATTTTATACGTAATATGTACATTTTTTGTTTCAGTGATAGAAACAAGTGAAAATTGCAATACATATATAGTCTTGATACCATCTGTGTACAATGGAACAACCAAAGGTCTTTTTGTAAGTGATAATGACATTCTAACCCAAGCAGTCTGCTTACATTATGCATGCAGAACTTGTGTACTTGATGATGCACAAAGCATATGCTTCTAGATATTTTTGTCCATCAAGTTTACAGGGTGTGAAGTTTACGAGTAAACTTTGCATTCAAAGACACTTTATTCACTAATTTTGAAAAAAAAAAAAAAAGTTCCTTTCCTCTACAAAAACAGGGAGGCTCAATTATTAGATAATGACCTGGGAAACATGACCGCAGGAAGAAACGATCGTCCGCTTTTGTTCCTTCACCCATCCATACAGAGGAGTGAATATCCCACAGCAACTACAGCCCTTTATGATAGAGAGAATGAAGAAACATCCAGAGGGAATGAGAGAGAGAGAGAGAGAGAGAGAGATAAAATGAAGGCTGGAGTACAGGAAGGAGATATGTGAAAGATTACTTCTATAGAGATAAAAAGAGATTATAGGTAAAGAAGTTATAGATCAGGTTTTTTGGATTGAGGCAGATTTCACACTTTTTAATATTCTACCTTGATCTGAAGGAATACATTTTTTCAAATCTCTCACAGTTCATTAAAAACCCACCCATAACACCTTAGCAAATCTATTGCAGTGAGTTTTACTCGGGCACTTCAGTGTAAAATTGGATTCAGCTTGTCATAAGAGGTCCTCGTTTTTTCTTGCTTTCTCTTTGACCTGCTTGCAAGTAAAGCTGTAATTTAGTTAGGGGGGAAATGACCCCATGATATTGACCTGAATCAGCAGGCTGGTTTAACATGAGATTAAATACACTGATAAAATGTGGTTTCCACGGCAGCCTCATTAAGCCTGAGCCTAATTAGTATGTCCGTGTTGATCAGTGTATGAAGTGGCTGTGTGTTAATGTGGGATATATANGATCAGGTTTTTTGGATTGAGGCAGATTTCACACTTTTTAATATTCTACCTTGATCTGAAGGAATACATTTTTTCAAATCTCTCACAGTTCATTAAAAACCCACCCATAACACCTTAGCAAATCTATTGCAGTGAGTTTTACTCGGGCACTACTTACATTTTCAGTGTAAAATTGGATTCAGCTTGTCATAAGAGGTCCTCGTTTTTTCTTGCTTTCTCTTTGACCTGCTTGCAAGTAAAGCTGTATTTTAGTTAGGGGGGAAATGACCCCATGATATTGACCTGAATCAGCAGGCTGGTTTAACATGAGATTAAATACTCTGATAAAATGTGGTTTCCACGGCAGCCTCATTAAGCCTGAGCCTAATTAGTATGTCCATGTTGATCAGTGTATGAAGTGGCTGTGTGTTAATGTGGGATATATACGTGTGTGTGTGTGTGTGTGTGTGTGTGTGTGTGTGAGAGGGTCCCACAGGGATAGTTTCAAGGGAATGGGTTTTTACACAGAATCACAGGAACATTTTCTTTGCAGAAGAAACTTTGTAAATGGGAAAAATCTGTAACCCAGATGTGTTGTGTTTTTCTTACTTATTTGTTGACTCTTGGAAAGTTAATCAGTTGTTCCAGCTGAAGGAACAGTAGGATAATATACACTACCATTCAAACATTTGGGGTTAGAGAATTACATTTTTAAGTAAATTATTTACTTTTTTTTGTTTATTCAACTACTTATTCAGCAAGTATGCATTAAAAGTGACAGTAACGACATTGATAATGTGACAAAAATTATATTTCAAATAAATGTTTTTCTTTTGAACTTTCTATTCATCAAAGAACTATAAAAAAAAATGTATCACGGATTCCACAAAAATATTAAGCCGCACGACTGAGAACATTCAGGTTTCCCAGCAAAGAAATAAATTATATTTTAAAATATATTGAAATAGAAAACAGAGTTATTTTAAGCATAAGAGACTTCTTTCAAAAACATTTAAAAATCCTACCGACTCCTATTCACAACTGCCTTGAATGCCTTATTGCTTAATTCTGAAGTTTTATTAAGTGTTAACGATGAGATTATGTGGTTTTTACAATCAATTAACACTTTCTCCAACAATATGGACAAAATTTGTCACCAAAAATGTCATTCGGTTTTACCAAATGACACTTTTGGATATACTGAATGACAATTTTTTGAAACGATGCTAACAGGCTGATATCTATCTAGCTAGATAGCTTGCTAGCTAACAAAAGGATACACATGATACTGACCGCATGACATGATCCATAATGGTCCCTTTATATTGGTTACTCCGAATGACATCGATGAAATTCATTTTTCCGAACATTCTTTCTCATAACAAAGCAATGACTTCTACAAATAATTTTAATACCGTTTTGCACTGTGTTGATAGATGGTGTTACAAAATCATGCCAGAATACAAAAATAATACATTATTTATATTTTAAGATATTTTAATCACAAAAGAAGTGGCTGTATTGTATTATTTAAAAATAAAATTTTTTCATTAAAACGTTTTATATAGCTAATTATTTTAATACATTAAAATGTATTTGTTTTTTCTTTATTATAAAATTTGTTATTTTAAGATTTTTTTACATTAAAAATTGTCTATTGTAATATGTATTTTAGAAACTCTCCTAAATGGAAACAATCCTTTTTACTATTACCCTTTCAGCCCATTTTAAATCTTGCGATCCACTCTGTGTTTTCCATATCTCAGGTTCAGCTTTCCCTCTATACATACCTGTCAGCTGAATTCATTGGCACTGCCACCATCTACAGCACCATCCGTAGAGTGGGCACGGTCCTGCAGCTCATGCACACCCTCAAGTACTACTACTGGGCCAGCAACCCTCTGGAAAGCAGTGGTATCACCCCTAAAGGCCTAGGTGAGTGCTCAAACACGTATATACTTCCAGTGTTTACATCCATATATGGATCTTTTATACTCCATGTCATACTGTTCAACTCTGCTCATCACAGATCAAGTACCAAAATTTTCCTAAATGAAATCCCTAGATCTTGAGATCATATGATCCTTTTGATTTGAACAAAACAATAGGAAATACATGTTCTGGGAACAGCTGAGCAGTTCAGAAGTCCTCGCACACACTAGCCGGTCACTAGCCGGTGTGTTGTGGCAAGGTGGAGCATGTGTCTACAAAAAGACAGCCAGCAATATTAAGCGCTAATGAATCTTGAAACACTGCCCACTCCATTTTTTTCCCCCTCCGTCTCGGCCTGTTTTTGTATCCTGTGCACTTTCGTTCTTCAGACTTTTGTTCTCTCTTCATTCTAAATCTTGTTTTTCTCTCAAGATTACATTCTCTTTGTCTCGCTCTTGTTTTCCATTTTTCTCTTTCCTATTTTATCATTCTCTTGTCTCATTTTCTCACTCGCTGTAGTTTTTCTTTCATTTGTTTCTCCTTCCTTCTTGCTGTTTTCCCAAATGCCACATGCAAAATCTGTCAGTTCTTCCATCTGTTTGCCATCTCTCTCTTTCTCCGTCCTGGGCTGTCATTCCCAGAGGTGAGTCTCTGAGTTAGATAGATGGTGTAGTGATGCTTTAAAGTCTGAAGTGAATGATTTGTAGCATCCAACATCTTTAACAGCATCATAAGGTGTTTTACTGTGTCAGCTGTGAGCAGTAATGATCTGACACACTTATAAGCATTGCTCATTAGCCCCCCCATACAGATTATCACAATGATCTCCTTGTTCAACTAAGCATATAACATTTTATTGTATATAAAGATGCACTGGTATTAAAATTCTGGCCAGTACAAATAAGCCAATAATTATTTTTATGTCATGGCCAAGAACTAATAAATGGCTAAAATTACAGTTCTATACTATTTTGTCTAAATAAATTAAAAATAAAAATCAGTTGTTTTGAATATAAACGTAGGCATCACAAGATGGCTGCAAAGGTTCAAAAGTTTGAAATCAGTAAGATTTGTTATGTTTTTGAACATTGTCTCTTATGCTCACCAAAGCTGCGTTTATTTGACCAAAAGTACAATAATTACAGTAAATTTGTGAAATATTATTACATTTTAAAATAACCATTTTCTATTTAAATTTATTTCTGTGATGGCAGCTGAATTTTCAGTGTCATTACTTCAGTTTTCAGTGTATGGAAGTCTGTTTCCGCCACTAAATAAAAAAATTAAAAGGGCAATTGCGAGTTTATATCTCAGAAATCTGGCTTTTTTCTCACAATTGTGAGTTATAAAGTCAGAATTGCTAGATATAAACTGACAATTGTGTGATATAAAGTCAGAATTCTGAGATATAAACTCGCAATTGCGGTTTTTATTTTTTTATTTAGTGGCGGAAACGGGCTTCTTTTTTCTTGCAATTCTGACTTTTTTTCTCGCAATTGCAAGTTTATATCTTGCAATTCTGACTTTATATCATGCAATTGTGATTTTGTATCTCAGAATTGTGACTTTATAACTCACAATTGTGAGGAAAAAAAGTCAGAATTCTGAGATATAAACTCGCAATTGCGGTTTTTATTTTTTTATTTAGTGGCGGAAACGGGCTTCCATATCAGTGTCACATGATCCTTCAGAAATCATTCTAATTATACTGATTTGGTGCTCAAGAAACATTTCTTATTTTTATCAATGTTGAAAATAGTTGCACTGCTTAATATTTTTGTGGAAACTGAGATAAATTATTATTCGTTGAATAGAAGGTTCAAATGAACATAATTTAGTTCAATTTAATTTCTGTTAAATTTTTGTTGATTTTGTTGATTTAGTCTTTGCTGTCACTTTTGATCATTTGTTGATTCAAATTATAAATTAAATTAATTTAAAATTTTATATTTTATATGTTGATATTAAAATTCTTGCAATTACAGGTTGATCTAAGTAAAAAGCAAAACACTAAAATCAAAAATCTATTTTTTAAATGTAATAGAATTAAGTCATCACATAATGTGCAGTATGAGAAATTGATATTAATTTTGAGATTTGCTAAAGATTACATTTAGAATGCTTTTAAAGAGGAACTTTAAGTGAACATAGGATAATTATTTTGTAAAAATAGAGTAAATGAGCATGCACATATATTTTTTATTTATTTAAAAAAAATGTATATGCTGTGTGCATAAAATCTGTGTGTTTCAGTTTTTGGATGTTGTCCATTCTATTCTATATATATAGTGGATGTGTTGATTCATTTAGACAAGACTGTAGTTGCATTTCTTTCTTCCCTTCCCTGACTACTTCAGATAGCACTGTGACTTGTGGCTACTTATCTGTGTTAGATGCAGAGCCCGTGTCACCATGGCAACCACGTTGCCCTTCCCATGATGCTGCATGGGTCTGTCACATTGTAGAATGAGTGTGATTGTTTCCACGTAAAGTACTGCAGTGTTAATTTTCTCTTTTTTTAATTTACGTTTAGTCTTAATTGGATTTTAAAATCCAGGCGATGTAAAAGTGTAAATGTAAATTAAACATTTGGTCGACAAAAACAGTGTTAATCTAATTCTAATTGTGTTTCACAAAGGATTTATTTGCATAACTGTAAGCACATTTACACCGATTCAAAGTCATTGACAAACATTTTGTCATATTCTTGCGAATGCCACATCTGTGATGATAACAGGTGGCATTGATTGAATGATTGTCCTAACTGACCTTGCTTTGACCCTTGGGATGCTGTTGGGCGGTCATCTCGCTGAATACGGTGAGACGCACATACCCTGACCCAAGACAAATCTCTCCTTCCAGATCTCTCTAGCAGAGCACAGTCTACACTAGCGGTCATCAATTCTCTCACTGCACCAAATCACTGCAGTTGGGAAAGGTCAAGGGATATACCTGGGTACAAATAGACCTTGACCATGTTCATAGCATACAAATGCTCACCGCCAAAGAGCGCTTGTGTATATAACTACACTCAGGGTTCAGAACTGTAGTACAAGGACAATGACGACACACACCAACACACACTCAATGTGGGGATGAACATGGCTTGAGATGGGAAGCCGCTGACCTGCTTCATTACATCACACGCATGCAGTGAGCTGTGGCTTTTCATATAGGAAGCCATGTGAATTTTTTATAGCGACTTTGTAATGTCTGTGCGCTGCATGTTCAATAAAAGATGAGGAGTGTGTTTGTGTCTATTTGAGAAAGATAGTGAGGGATTGTAAGAGAAATAGATGGTTGTGTGGTTTGGAAATGGGGTTGGTGTGTCGTTTAGGGGCTCGTATTCCCTAAGCTGCGTCTTAAGTGCTGTTTTTCTTGCGTGTTGTGTGTCACTAAACTAAATTCAGGTTGAACCCATCGCAAGAAACCTGCAGCTTTGAGCTGCGGCTTTTCCCTCATCCCTGAAAAATGAAACGAGTAATTCCTTACAAGCTCTGGGTTTTAGTTTGTTCATTAATAGCTGAGTCACTAGCAAAACATGTTTTAGTTTTTTTGTTTTTTTTTAGCTGTCAGTTTTGGGAAACATTCAAAGAGAGTGACATATTTTATAACGTCAGCCCTGCTAAATGTTTTTTTTTTTTCAACATTAGCTTAGGAATCAAAATGGCATTAGGCATTTTGCTCATTTTTTGGTTCATTGGTGATCTTAAGCATCTCAGGTATATTTAATTGCCATACGCAGGTGTTTATTAAGAGTTTAGATGTGTGCAACCGATGTAATTGTTGTAAATCACTGTGTTTTCTTACAGATGGTCCACGGCCCTCTCAGAAGGAAATTATATCCTTGCGGGCGTTCATGCTTCTTTTCCTCAAACAGCTCATTCTCAAGGTGAGACAGTACAAAATCAGTATATATTTTTATAGATGTAATATTTATATATATATATCTATAAATATATATATACTCTGGGTTTGACAAGATCTCTTACCACAAAATCTTGCGAGATTAAAATGTGACAAGATTTCTCATCGAGGTGAAAAGCTGTCTTGTGATATTGCCATGATGGAGTGTGAGGGTGAAATTAGGATAGAATGTGCCACCGCTCCGTTTACAATATGCCTCCACTGATGTTTTGCTTTTCATAGAAATAAAAACCATTTAATTCAGTTGAATAAAGCTCACTTCAATTCCATCCAGTTCATACAACACAATCTGCAGCACTGTACATAGTGCAGCAGGAATCAGAGTTCACTGATCATGTGACGAGAGTAAGTTAAATGACTGACAAGACCATGGCGGAGGATTTGTTGCACAAGAGCCCAAGCATCTGATAAATGTCTTATTTTGTAGAATGCATGCTCAATACCGCTGCTCCTTATTCACAGAGTACTCGCGATCGCAAAATCAAAATTGAAAGTAAAACGCGAGTGCACATAAAAAATGCGATTTCAATATGCCCTGCATTTTGAAAGCGGCTCCCTGATGCATGCAAATATCTCCCAGTATGAAAGCTATTTTTGGCTGGGGCGTGTAGTTGTAACCATCTCTTAGCTCTGTATCATGTTTGAAGATAAATTTGCACTTTGCACTCTATTTGCACTTTGAATATTAAAAAAGTACTTTGATTGTGGTTGCACTTATTGTTTGCACTTAATAAGACTAAGAGAAAACTGTTTTATTTATACTGTTTTTATTTCTATGATCAATTTGTGGAAAGGAGTTCAGTTAGGAGGTCAAAAGTTGTAGAAGCTCATAAATGATGTACAGTTCTAAGGTCTGAAGAGACTCACATGAAATCATACAGGAGAGAAGCCAGTCAGTTGAGTTTATGGCAAAACCTTTTACAGTGCTTGTATATTGCTTGTATATTGTTGTCTTTCAATGCATATGATAATTCATGCTCAGAAAGTAGAACTGAATGACATTCATTACAAGATGATTAGTTAAGACATTTCAAATGCACCTGCAGACTATTTTTCTAGTCATGTATTTCGTCATTGAGGATTTCTTAAAAATACTGTGTAAAAATCTTGTCTCGTCTCTTGAGCTACCTAATACTATTAAATTACTATTTTATTATCATATATATTATATTTAATTGTGCATTTTATGTATTTGAAAGTATTTTTTGATATTACTACTTTTTATTAATCAAAGACTACATAACATAGGAATAAATCTTTTCCCTGATGCATATTTTGCAGTTAGACGTTTTAATAAAACTTGTCATACATTTATTATAAAAAGTGTTACATCTTTAACACACATGGTAACTTATTCCATTTCGTTTCTGCTTCGTCTTGCTATGCGCATCAACACTTTGTTCTTCAAAACTGATTATATTTGACATGTCATTGCAATGAATCGGGCAGCTTGAACAAAATGCGTTAGTTCCCAACCAGTGACAGCCGGAAGACACATCTGCTTTGTTAAAATAACACAATTTATCCTCATTTTTCCCAGAAATTTGATCCAGTTTGTAAGGCAGTCATGCAGAAATTTGTTTATTTGCCTTTGTTTGTTTAAAAACAACACAAACGGCTTGATGGGGCCAACATAGAGAGAATTGCATTATGGATCATCACTCGACACAAAGAAATGTGTGTGTTGTGTGCACTCTAGGCTATTGTCCTGTTTTGAGAAGCGCGATGTGGTTGCCAAGCAGCACGTTTTATTCATTTAGCCGTTGCCTTTTTGTTTTGTTCCTATTATATTCTGCCCCTTTCCACATTTTCTGGCTTTTCGTGCAATTATTAGTGTTGTGAGAGGCCTGTAATAGTGGCCCCAATCCATCACAAACACCCTTCACTTCACCAAACAAAGCATTGAGGCTCACTCGCACTAATACAATGCAGATACCCGCAACATCAAATGATTTTACCTATTCATTCAGTACCTTAAAATACCCAACTTAATTAACAGAAATTAAGTCAAATTATTATATAAATATTAAAGTATTTCCTCAAGAGGCAAAACATCATACAATATTTTAAAACCAATATTCATAGCATGCAAGACACATTGCAAGATCTTTAATCAGATGCCTTAAAACTCAAACATCAACAAAGCAAAACAGCGATGTTAATTGGAAATGTTAAAATTGAAAATGTGTATATTTTAATTGCAATTATATTTCAGGGCTTGACATTAACATCTGCCAACCCGCCAAATGCGGGTGTGATTTCAGCAGTGTTGTGTAATGCAGTCACTCCTACTACTTAAAAAGGCATCTGAAATGATAAACTAAGTGCAATGTTGTGTTGTCAAAAATACATATCAATACTGAAATATCTGGACCGCTTCCAATACTAATTTCTACAGAATAGATACACAATACGAGCTGCGCTCTGACAGCGAGTTCACACACAAACCCGCCTCCCCTCACTCACTCATTTAATTTGCTACGGGTGAATATTGTTGGTGTTACAGATCTTGAATTTCGCCGTGGGATTGCGCATTATTTTACTCATCCCCGCAGATTTTGTGCTCACACCCATTGTGCGGGCACATAAAGCAGCCTCTCAGTACTAAATTGAGTTCTTTTTCACTGCTTATTGCATGTAAACAGTCAAATACACACAAAATAACATCATAATGCTGGGCTTGGCGAGTATTCAAGTAACACAGTCAGTTATGTTTTAAGTGCACGTAAACAGTTGAGAAAGAAAATGCATGTGAAACAGTATAATGGATCCGTGCGTCAGGTCTTAAAGTGACATCAGCCTAATATACCTGCTGCCAAATTATGAGATAAAATTAAAAATATCTATATAGCAGTTTTTCCCCATGGTATCGATGTCAAAATTGTGGTCAGTGAAAATGCTGACTGGCTAGTAACTTTGGGAAAACACTAGCCACAGTGGCTGGTGAGCAACAAAAGATAATGTCAAGCCCTGATTATAATAATGTATTATAACTGTGGATACAATTTCACATAAGATCATACAGTGCATTACAATGGTATAATTAATGCATTAAAATACTTTATAATGCATTATTTATAAAGGCTTTAAGTGTTACTAACATTTTTATCAAAATTAAAATTAAAACAGTGTAAAAATTAACACTGAGAATGGGCCTGCTTATATCAAATTTTGTGTGTTTTTGTTTTTTTTAGGACCGAGGAGTAAAGGAAGATGAGTTGCAGAGCATATTAAACTACCTGCTAACCATGCATGAGGTAAAACTGATCAATAAACAGAGCAAAAGGTCTTGTGGGCTCAATTTCTTTAGCCTTTATTGAACAAGCCATGTTCCATGTTCTTTATGAAAAACAAGCTGCTTTAATCAGTCTGGAAGGCTGAAATGTTCACCTCAGGTGTCAGAAGTGCAGAAGTCTTTGAGTCCATCGGGAAGGAGCTATAGTATTATCCTGAAAGCTGCATTAATGTTTTGATTGAGTCCCATGAAATTGCTGTAATGCACCATCTCTGCAGCCATTTGATTGAAAACACCAAATGAATCCTGAAAACTGCTAGTTAAGTGCAGTATTATATAACACCCAGACATTTTAAGGGTATCTGGTGGATCATTACAGTCTACTCTGGTCTGGTTCAATGTCTGTTTGTTCATTTTTCTCTCCTATAGGACGAAAACATCCATGATGTGCTACAGCTCTTGGTCGCACTAATGTCTGAGCACCCCGCCTCCATGATCCCTGCCTTTGACCAGAGGAATGGAATACGGTGAGGCCTCAGGGACAAACGGCTCTTGCATGGTCTGGTTATGTAACTGAAATAGATTTGGATTGTCACAGCTGCATCAATCACATTTCCTCTTGCCTCACAACCCATCACAAGGGACCCAAGTGCTTATTTGAACTGCCTTCCCTATGAATTCTTGTTTGAACTGCCCTCCCTTTATAACATTTTATTACTAGGGCTGCCATTCGATTCAGATATGTAATCACGGTTATTCTCATAATTTTTCTGTGGTAACCCTCTGGTGCTCTTCATGTTGCAGTCAAAAATTACCAGGTTTATTTCTTTCTTTTGTATTTCAATGAAATAAATGCACAATATTTTAGTTCAATAATGTTTTTTATTTAATATTTTGTATTTTTAGGAGATTTTATGGTACTAAATTATATTTATGCAGTAGTTATAATTCATTTATTCACTTTTTGAGCATAGACCTGAAAATGAAATTTCCTGCTTAAACTATTATAAATCTTGAATGCTTTGGAGAACAGACTTAAGTTTGGTCTCTTTTTAAAGATGATGCTTGGCGGATTATTGCTGAAGTGAAACAAGTTTTAAAAAGTGAACAAAAAAGTTATAGAATTGTATGTTTATTGTTATGAAAATGCAAAAAAATTCTATTTTCAAATTTTATATTAAATATATATTTTCCAAAACACATTTTACTCTAAAACTGTGAGGAAATCAAAGCCATAAATCAGAACAAGCTGTGTTCCAAATTTGCGCTTGATATCTCAAAAAATGAGCTTTCAGTTAGATTTTGTTTGGGCGCAGTACCAAAAGTTTCCACTAGATGAAATTTGTTTCCCATTCATGCGGTCAAGTGTGACACTTTTTTTTTTTTTCAGGACCATTTAAGGTTTCTTAAATCATGTCCATGATTTTGTTGTTGTTTTTTCACATAGCAGGTGCCAAAATCTTTACCAAGTTTCGTACATTTCTGATGAAGTAAAGAATTCTTAAAAACATAACAAAAATATTTATAGAAATGCATCAGAGGTTGAATTGATACACATTTTGTATTCCCTACAATTTATGAATCTTCGATATTTCCTTTTCAGAGTCATCTACAAGCTCCTGGCCTCCAAAAGCGAGAGTATACGAGTCCAAGCTCTAAAAGTTCTCGGCTACTTCCTGAAACATCTTGGACACAAGTGCGTATTAATGATCAAAACATTTGTGTGAAGGAGGTGTGGCTATTTTGACTTGTATATGAGCATACAAAGCTGTCTGTGGTATGTTAGCAAGCAAAGAAACCTTGGCTGGGTCATTCCTACTATGCAGTTAATTTTCATGTCCCCATTATACTATATGTCTTAATATATTTTGTAAAATATTAAGCTCACAATTTAAAGGTGGAAATCTTATAGTTCCATATATTTAATCTTATTTTATCACAAATAGTGAACACAAGGGTGAAATTTAATTAACTTCACTACATTTTTTACTTCATTATGCTTTCAAGACATCTGGTTTGTACAGATGATGCCAGTTTTTTTTTCTTCTGTTCTTCTGCTATACTGCCTTCTAACATGAAAAACTAGCAAGTTATTTAGAAAAAAAATTTATCTGAAATAAAAAAAAAATGTATACATATTTTATACATTTATTTATTTTATTAACTTTTTCTTTCTTTTCTTTTTTTTCCTGTGCCAAAATATTTTTTCAACATGTAAGTCTTTTGTACAATCCCTTTAAATTACTAAATTATTTTATTTGCATTATTTGCTTTAAATATTTTTAAGGTGTTAAAGTGCCCCTATTATGCTATTTGAAAGGTTCCTAATTTTGTTTAGGAGGTCTCCTACAGCAGGTTTACATGCATCCAAGGTAAAAAACAAAAAAACAAACAAAAAAAACACTTTCATTTTCACATAATATACATTGCACATCAATCATTACATTTTTCAATGATTCTCAAACGACTCGTCGGATGAATCGGTCTCTCTAAATCCCTCCTTTCCTTGAGCCTGCTCTGCTCTGATTGGCCAGATGGCCCAGTCTGTTGTGATTGGTCTACCACTTACAGCTCCGGAGGTTTCCTAAAGCTCAGCGATTTAACACACTGTAAAGACAGTAACGATGGCGTCGATTTTACCATATCAATCTGAGTGCGAGTCCGATGAACAACTTGGAAAAACTTGTTATTCAACCCAAAGCTCCATCGCAAGGACGACTTGAGCAGGACGTTTCTCAGTGATTCTCAGATTAAATACATCAATAATTAATCACACTTAAAGGTTGTGATTCTGAGGAGCAAGTTGGTCCAAATAAAGCAGGTACTGTCCCATCTTTAACCACTGACTCTTCACAGCCTCATCCTTTGGAAGTGAAAATAAACCGGATTTCCTTTCACAGCGCAGCGTCTTGTCGACATGTTATCCACACTAATGAGCTAAAGCGTTTGAGAGGGGTTCAAGTTTTCGTGGGATGTCCACGCAGAACGTAGGCGGGCATTATGCAAATGTATTAACACGTGTATTAATGTGTGAACTTGGTGGAAATGGGATTCAATTTACAAACGACTCATTTAAGCGGTTCAGAGTCGACTTTCTTTTGAGAGACAAAAACTTTATGATGCACTTTCAGCTTTACAATTTTGCAGACTGCTTACATTCACATACAGCTACATTACACACTGCATGAAAGGTCATTTTCAAAAATCCATAATAGGGGCACTTTAAAAAGAAAACAAACTGCAGAAATGAACATGTTATTTTTGACAGTTCTATTAAAAACATCTCAAACTGATCTGAACTCTCACTGAGCAATGGCTGACTCTAGCTCTTTATTTATATCCTGTTAGACATGCTGTTAACTTTATTTATTTTAAGCTCTTGAGCTTTAGCAGTGCATATTTCTGAAAGCCTGGTTTAGTATAACCTTTCATAGAAATACTCCCTTCGATTACAGCACAGCCACATTCATGTTTTTGGAGTTCAAACAGTACTGCACAGGCAGAAATGACCCGGCTACATGAACCTGCCCTTTCAGGAGGGGAAGAGAGCACATTTAGAGAATGAGTGTTCTGTAGCTGACAGGACGTGTTAAACGCACTGGCTACTGCTGGAATAATCGTGCTGACAGAGCGTGTGTCCGGCAAGGCAGAGCTTTAGACAAGAGAAGAAGATGCTATGAAGGTTATACTTGATTATTTAGACGCTCATCACTTTCCTGCTTACATATAAAATGAGATTTAAAAATCAAAAAATTTTTTGCTCTTGTTTATCCACCAAATAGTACATAAAATCTGGTTGTTTCCTCATCTTCTCCCTTCATTTCCTGTTTTCTTCCGTCTACTTACCTATCAGTAAAGGTGTCAAAATAGCCAAAAACTGCATTAATAATAAAAATAAAATGTATCAGTGTTTATATCTCTGTTATTACACATTTTTAGAAAGTTCAGATTAATGTTAGACACGCCCACTTGCAGAGCTGGTGTCATTTATTTGCATATTAATCGGTCAAATGCATATTCAGCCTTTTGTGTGTGTGTCTGAGAGGTGAATTAAATGCATTTGACCGGCGGTCTTTGTGCTGTCACGTCCCCTCCCCCTGACTGACGTGCTTGGGAATGCTGATGTCTCCGAGAGGCTGTAAGAGGGCCACTGACAGCTGTGTGTTTGTGTGTGTGTGCCCTTGAGGAGGGTGGTGTCACTTCTAATCGCATCAGTGTGCCTGTAGCATGCGTCTCCTCATTGATCTTAATGGTGTGGAAGACTTTGGGGTAAAATTGAACCTATGAGAAAGATTATACCCGCCTTTGCATCGCCAATGTCACCGCAAACAACATGACACATGCGCCTCTTATCTCACTTCCCCCTGCTCTGTGTATGTGTCTGTGTACAGGAGGAAGGTGGAGATCATGCACACACACAGCCTCTTCACGTTGCTCGGAGAACGGCTAATGATGCACACCAGCACTGTGACCATCACCACCTACAACACGCTCTACGAGGTATCAACCTGTCTGCATATATTTTTAGCAACACTTTCTATGATGCCTGTATGTATGATGCATTATAAAGGCATTATCCAAAGGAGCATTGGGTATTTTTTGTTTATGTCGCTCTAGGCAATATAGCAGTTATCATGAATGACATGGATGTAGAATCTTGCAAAACAAAGCAAATGTTTTGTTACATGTGTCATTGTAGAAATTATCTATTCGGTTGTATGATTATAATCCACCATGATTAAATTTTACCAGAAGCAAGTGTCTAATAACAATAAATACACATCTCTTTATGCATAAAACTTTTGAAAGAGGGAAAAATGCAGTTAAATGCATTTTAATAAATCCAGTATGCCTGATTATAACCATTGTAATAATTTATATATTTTCATAAATATTTATTGGCACAGTTATTAAAGGAAAAAAACAGTCATAAGTTGCATGGGTATATTTGAGGCAACAGCCAACAGTACATTATATGGGTCAAAATTATTAATTAATATAAATTATTACAATTATAATAGAATATAATATATTAAATAATAATTAAATAATAAAAAACTATTATTAATTATATACATATATTTTTATAACATTAATCAAATAATGTGTTTTCAAAAATATTATTGTTATTATTTATATACATACAGTATATTTTTTAAAACACATTATTAAGACTTCGTAGAAAGTGTTATGTAGATTTCTCTCTGAAACATTATCTTTAATATATTATAAGAATGATGATTATGTGTATGTAAATAAAATGTGAATAAAACTGAATTCTGGTCCTAATCAAACTAAATTTGTCTAATATAGATCTTGACAGAACAGGTTTGCACTCAGGTGGTGCACAAGCCTCACCCAGAACCCGATTCTACAGTCAAGATCCAAAACCCCAGTGAGTGTCTGTTGTTTATTTAATTTCTAGTGTACTGTTCTGTACTTTCATTTAAACTACTGTCTAAATGTCCAAACTCTTGTCCCTTCCATCTTACTCTCTCTTTTTTCTTTTTGATTCTCTCAGTGATTCTTAAGGTCGTGGCTACACTGCTTAAAAGCTCTTCCCCCAGTGCTGAGCTGATGGAAGTGCGACGCCTCTTCCTGTCCGATATGATCAAACTCTTCAGCAACAGCAGAGAGAACAGACGGTAACACACACTAGTAGCGATTACTAAATCTGCGTTTTGGTATTTTTGTCAAAAGTAAAAGTTTGATGTACACAGTTTTTCATGTTGAAGACGATTAGAAAACATTAAGCTTAGAATATCAATTAGCAAACAATTCTGTTATATTTTTAAAAAGCATATTTCATATTTTATTTGAGAAGGCACATCCTCCTTTACCTCATCTGAGAAAACACCCCGTACAAACAAACCAAAATATTTATAGATAAACTTACAACATATAAAAAAATCACAAGATAAAGCATCCAGCCATACACACTCCTTGTACATATAAACATTCCCACAGAAACCCCGACATATGCAGACATTACAATATTTTTTACACACGCAAGCTGTATGCAAACATCAGAAGCATTTAGCGTCTCCCTCTCAGTGGGAAAGACGCTCCCTCCTATTAAATCAATTAGTGTCATAATTAATGCATTGAGGAATAAAGATTTGAAGTGGCATTCTCCCTGCATTGTTCCATTTCATGGGCTCCTGCCGAGACTAAACCTGATTCTCACCTGTTGAACTCAGGTTAGCCTTATTTGCTCATTAGCAAGCTTTAGGTACTGTGTGTGTGTGTGTGTGTGTGTGTGTGTGCACTCTTCTATCCTAAACAAGCCCATGGTGCTCTATGCACCCAGGCCCACTCACTCAGCTGCTGCCATGGTTACAACTGCATACCAAAATCGCAATGCATATTTTAGCATTGGTGAAGTGGGACTGCTTGTTTCTCTGTTCCATAACAAGACCAGCATTCTGAAGTGAGCAGACATTTCAGGAATCCGAGATGGCAAGAGTGAAGGAGTGTTTCCAGCAAGTTCCAATCATAAACCGCTCCCTCCCTTAGCACTTTGTGTAGGCCGTTTGTTTTTGTGTGGTTCTGATGCATTCAGCATTTGTTTACTGAGCAATTCTCTAAGTTTAGGTTTGATTTAGTTCTAATTGCAGTGAGCGAAGGTTTCCAGGTCATTACTGGAATGAATTAAACATGGGGTCATAAGTAGGTCATGTGAAAATAATAGTTTTTTTACTTTCACATGCACTATTAAAACAAATAAAAATAAAATCTCCAAATGAATCACAACATTACAATGTACAGTGTGAAAATTGATATTGATGTTGAAATTTGTTGAAGATTACATTTAACAGTGTCATTAGTGTTTTGGAAGATTAACTTCAAATGAGCATTAGATTACCCAAAGGTTATTTAAATGTAAAAATAGAGGAAATTAGCAATACCTAGTATCTTCTGAAAACCACTAATTTTCCATTAGAATAGCCACTGTTAAAAAGAGGTGGTGTAAAAATTTAGAGCCAGAGCTTTTAACTCAGTTAGCATTCTGCTGGAGTGACTAATTAGTCCGTTCCATCTAAATTGGCATTGTGGTATCATTGTAATGTGTGTGTGTGTAGGTGTCTGCTGCAGTGTTCAGTGTGGCAGGACTGGATGTTCTCTCTGGGCTACATTAACCCAAAGAACCCGGAGGAGCAGAAGATCACAGAAATGGTCTACAATATATTCCGAATCCTGCTCTACCATGCCATCAAGTATGAGTGGGGAGGCTGGCGCGTGTGGGTGGACACACTCTCCATCGCCCACTCCAAGGTTAGAGCAAGCTGGTCTGCAGCTTTTATCCCTTTTCTTGATTATATTTAGTTTTGTAATATCACATTTAATGGTTTTAATGCATTTCTTACATCTGTGAAGGATGAAACGGTTGTTATTTTGACTGTCTCCACTCTCTGGCCTTGTCTTTCGGTCATGTTCATGGTAATAGCATCTGATTTTAGTTAAACACGGATTAGCCTGTTTTGCTTAATTGGATAAAGTGTTGCAATGATCCAAATGAGTCCATCTAATGGGGGAGATGATAAAATAAATATTTGCTAGGAAAGTAAACCAACACCAAAGTACACTCACAACTACTACCCCTGACCTCTTTAGGTGACCTACGAAGCGCACAAGGAGTACCTGGCAAAGATGTACGAGGAGTACCAACGACAAGAGGAAGAGAACATCAAGAAAGGGAAAAAAGGTTCGGTCAGCACAATTTCCGGCCTTTCTGCCCAACCCACTACTGTCAACGGAAACCTAGAGATCCGCGA
Source organism: Anabarilius grahami (assembly GCA_003731715.1). Lineage (NCBI taxonomy): Eukaryota > Metazoa > Chordata > Actinopteri > Cypriniformes > Xenocyprididae > Anabarilius > Anabarilius grahami. The sequence continues at coordinate 6,189,631 of RJVU01007007.1, read as the reverse complement.
GATTGACGACACATCTCAAACACAAACACCGGAGAGCGAGGTGGACTATGGAGAGAACGCAGACTCTCGAAACCTGCTGGCTGAAGCCAAAGGCCCGGAGGGCGAAGCTGAACGGTCGGCCGCAGGGGTTCGCGTAGAAGTCCATGACTTGCTGGTGGACATAAAAGCAGAGAAGGTGGAGGCTACGGAGGTTAAATTAGACGATCTGGATCTGTCCCCGGAAGTTCTTGGAGGAGGAGGGGGCATGGAGAATGGCCCCTTGGTGGAAGTAGATTCGCTGTTGGACAGCGCCTACTGTGCAGCAGTTCACAAGCTCAATGGGGGCCTTGTGCCCAAAGAGGAGGAAAGCGTTGTAGTGGGTTTGACTGAAGACGATGGGAACCTGGGTCCTCTAATCACACTCGCAGATGAGAAGGACAGTGTTCCCAGCAACAATGGCTTCCTGTTCCCCAAGGTGGACGAGAAGCTGCTTCCGTCATTGGCATCAACAGAGCCCCTGGTGCTGCCCAGCCCTGAACAGCCCCCTTGTTCAACAACTCCACATACTTCAAGCGCCAGTGATGACCTCAGCCTGTTGGCCCACATGACTTCTTGTGGTTCAGACCTGGTTCAGACCCCAAGTGGCCTAGCAGAGGATGATGGGTTTAAGTTGCAGAGCTCCTTGGCGGACATCAGCACGCTCGCAGAGGCCGAGGCCCAAGCTGCAGCCAGGACAGCAGAGTGTTTGGAGCAAGAGGTTGGGGAGGCCAGAGCAGGAAAGAGCGGAGGGGACGCAGCCAGCACTACTTCAGACACGGAGAGATCCGATGATGGAAAAGACAAAGAAATGAAGAAAATTCAGACCACAGCCACCACACAGGTGCGAATCATTCATTCTCTCTTTGATTTATCATTTTTGATTTTGTCCACAAATGGCAACTCTTGGAAATGTTTACTCACCCTCATGTTGCCAAAACATGTATGACTTACTTTCTTCTGTTGAACAAAAAGAGATGTTAGGCATAATGTTCATGATGCTCTTTTTCATAGAATGAAAGTAAATGGGAATGGATGCTGTAGACCTTTAAATGACAAAACAACGCACTGTAAAGTAGTCCATATGACTTGAAACCATACAGTAGCTTTGTGTGAGAAACAGGCCGAGATTTAAATAATTATCCACTGAAATTTCATTCACACTTATGCATTTCAAAACTGGTGCATTGTGTTCAGTTAAAGGGATTGTTTACTCAAAAATGAAAATTCTGTTATGATTTACTCACCCTTATTTTGTTCCAAACCCGTATGAGTTTCTCTCTTCTGTTGAACACAAAAGAAGATATTTTGAAGAATTTTGGTAACCAGACAGTTGACGGTAGTCTTTGGCTTCCAAAGTAGGAAGAAAAAAATACAATGGAAGTCAATGGCTACCATCAACTGTCTGGTTACCAACATTCTTCAAAATATCTTCTTTTGTGTTCAACAGAAGAGAGAAACTCATACGGGTTTGGAACAAAATAAGGGAGAGGAAATCATAACAGAATTTTCATTTTTGGGTAAACAATCCCAAAAGAGACCTCCAAGAGCCTGTCCCTTGGAGTCATTGTCATCAAACCTAGTGTAACACATCTTGAAGTGCCATATTTCAATATACAGTACTAGGGGTGCCAAATCCTGCTTTTGGAGAGCCACCATCATGTTGAGCTTAGCTCCAGCACATCTGTCTGGAAGTGTCTAGTGATCCTGAAGACCTAGATTAGCTGGTTGAGGTGTGTTTAATTGGGGCTGGAGCGGTAGGAGCAGCATTGGACACCCCTGGAATATATGTTGACACAACTGAGATTTGAGATCTGCAGACAGGCGGAAGATCTAGAGTAAATAACGTTCTAACATTCTTCCGAACATCTCCTTTTGTGTTCCACTGAGGATAGACAGTTATATGGGTTTGCAACAATATGATGAAGTAACCTCAATCTGGTTTAGAACCATAAAAAATAAACTAACAAATTAATGGCAGAATAATCTAATAAGCAATCAAAGCCCATTGCTTGGATGAATGACTGAATTGGTGCTTTCCTGCAGGCTCTTCATGGCCGTATGTCGGGTCAGATGGAGAGGGACCTCCGTGTGGATCTGGGCTTCCGTGGCATGCCGATGACAGAGGAACAGAGACGCCAGTTCAGCCCTGGCCCTCGTACTACCATGTTTCGTATCCCAGAATTCAAGTGGTCACCCATGCATCAGCGCCTTCTCACTGACCTGTTGTTCGCCCTGGAAAGTGACGTACATATGTGGAGGAGGTATGAGGATTTATGGCCTTCAGAAATGACAGACTAAGACGTGTTCCTGGATGAACGTCTTGAGTTGGTCCTGGAAAAACTTTCCTGATCCCCAAACTTACTCTTTTCCCTATCCGTAAAATCTGATTGGTTGAAAAGAATGTTGTTCCAAGACCAACAACATAGATGTTAGAATCAAATTTTCTGTAACTTCTTTTGTGTTACTTGACAGTAAAATGCTGAAAAGATGAACATTGTATACTTTTTACATGGTCTTGCCTCACTGCTGTCTTTCTTTGTTCCGTCTTTCTCTCAGCCACTCTACGAAATCTGTCATGGACTTCGTAAACAGTAACGAGAACATTATATTTGTCCACAACACCATCCACCTCATTTCTCAGATGGTTGATAACATCATTATAGCGTGTGGTGGGATCCTGCCCTTGCTCTCTGCTGCCACCTCCCCATCTGTAAGTGGCACATGATCGCCCCCTAGTGGATATTTACATCAGTACAACCATCTTTGAATTGTAAAACCACTTTAGTGGCAGTTGTATATTTTTTTGGTTGGAAGGGATGTAATGGGAACATTTAGAATCTTCTAGAAGAAAAAAAGTTGTTCCTGTTCTAGTCCCTGAATATTGCTGAAAGTTGTAAATGAGGGTGACAATGCATGTCTCATCTTATACTGATGAGGTGCTATCACCAGGACACATTTCAAGAGTAAGAGTGCTGACTCCAGATCAGTATTTTTTGCTACACACAGAAATATCCTTGAGTGCTGCTGATGGCAAATTTTGTCTTACCCTGGCCTGAGATGCTTATCTTAAATATGAACACAATCCCTAATTTTGCTGCTTCCTTTTCTTATGTTGTTTGACATCTTACCTGCAACTTAACCTTTTTATTTCTGGCAAACATTCTTACCGCTTTATCTGAAATGTTCTCTTTTTACTGACTCTATTGTTTATTAGCCATCTTTTTGTGTTCCTTTTATTGTCTGTATTGTCTCTAATTCCTTTCTTTTCCTCCTTCCCTCTAATACTCTCTCTGTTTCTCTCTTTTTGTTACTTTTTGCATGTACAGAGTTCTAAGGTTAGTGCGAACCCTGTAAGTTCCAATTTATTTATTCTTCTGTAATGTTCAGTGTTTTTTTTTTACATTACATTTTGATATCACTAATATCACAGTCCACAGTTTAAAATGTATGATCCATTTCAGATCATTTCCATCTTTTTCAGCCTCAGACGGTCTTCATTCATTCATTTGAATCACAGAAATTTTATTAATTGTGTATTAAAGTTGCTTATGTTATAGAGGTATTAGAAGTTCAGGGTCATGCAAGTTTTTAGTTGCATAGAAATGCGATATTTGCTGTCAGCCATGATTACTTTATTCTATAAGCAAAAGTGTCCGATAAGTAATGAGAAGTATCTGGCTGGTCATGTGATTTCAAAATGGCCCCATGTAAGTAGTAAGTGAACATGATTTTAAACATATTTTCAAAAGTACTATATATGTCTTTGTGTATAACTCTTTTCATTAGTAAAACATACTGAATGCACCTTAAGATTATTGATATGAGATTATTGATGTATTATAATGCAAATTTATCAGTATCGATCTTTTACATGCTCTATATATCGTCACTTTAAGTGGTCATATCTGATAAAAGCAGCTTATCACACCTCCCATATGTTTGTGTTTCATAATCATAGCCTGTTATTCATGACAAACCTTCGCAAAGACACATATACTGATATTAAATTGCATTAAATAAATGAACACGCACCATGGTGCTGTGCCAAGCCCCCAACTCTATTGGTCCGTTAATAAGGGTCTTTATTAAATGTCAACTTCATTTGTTCCCCTCTGTCTTGGTCATAAAGACACGAGGAGGTTCTTGCTTACAGAAAGGGGCAAAAAGCAATGAAGTTAATAGCCTGCCAGGAAGCTCTGGCACAGGGGCAGAGGTGGGTCTGAGCTGTCGCTCCTATACATACCCACAATGCACCACTGCGTGATCTCTTTATCCACCACTATTATGTCTCCTAGCAACGAGCATGTTCCCAGTTTTCAACATCAATTATGTTATTTTCAGCACTCAACTCTGGTCACTACGCTTAAGGTTTTAAGTTTGGTAGTAGTTCATATCTCCATCACCCTGTTTAAAAGTTAATATTTTTCAAAAGAGGCTTTTCAAAGAGTTTAAAAGCATATTTGCCTCTGCTTAAAGGGTCCTACATTTCTTTTAAACATCACAGTGGGTGTCTGTTCTTATGGACCTTTGATTTTACAAAAAGTTTTTCCTTTGTGATATACCATGTAATGTCGAACTTTTGATATTGATGTTGCAAAATGGTCAAGTGCACATAGCACCGCAGCACTGCATGTTCACACTCAAATGGGTGTCACTCTGGTTTGAAAGCACTTCCTTCTAAGTGGTGTGAGGTTTTTCTCAGCACCTTCTTCCCCACCACAGGCATTTAAATGTGTTTGAGAGGCATGTTTCATGTAAAGTTGGCCTGGCATTATTGATTTGCTGCTATCACACATTTGTTTGTCTGTCAGCACATTGTCAACAGTATATTCTATATAGGTGTGAGCATTACTGTGTTTTAGCCTTAGTGTGTGTGTGTGTGTGTGTGTGTTTGCTTTGAAAATGTATTAGGATATGTTTCTAAACTTCTGGATTTTGGTTATGTGTGTGTGTGTGTCACAGACGGAGCTTGAGAATGTGGAGGCAACCCAAGGTATGTCTTCAGAGACGGCGGTCACGTTTCTCAGCAGGCTGATGGCCATGGTGGACGTTCTTGTGTTCGCCAGTTCTCTCAATTTTAGCGAGATCGAGGCTGAAAAGAACATGTCGTCAGGGGGGCTAATGCGCCAGTGTCTACGATTAGGTATGTATGATAAATCTTACCCATGTACTATTTCAAATATGTTTGTACTATATATGTTACTTGACTGAACAAAGTAGTTTCGATGTGACTTACAGTGCCTTAAAGTTGAAGTGTGTAATTCCTGTGGAAAAAAAACTAACACCATTGATTGGAAAGAAGTATGAGTACCTGGAGTAGACATGAGTCACATTAAACAAACAGACCTGCAGTGCTCACACTGCTCGAATGGCTTATTCATATTTTTGTCTCTATTATTGAGAGCAGATAAAAGAGATTATTTAAACATTAACATTTAAAAAAAAAAACACACCTCACCTTTAAAATGGGTTCAAAGCACAAGGAAAAGGCCAGGATGTGTATCTCAGTATACTACCATTCAAAAGTTTGGGGTCAGTAAGATTTTTTGTTCTAAAGAAATTGCTATGCTGCATTAAATTCATCAAAAGTGACAGTAAAGGCTTTTACATAGATACAAAATCAAATGTATTTAATAAAAAAATGCTTTTGATTCTTTCTATTCATCAAAGAATCATGAAAAAATGTATCATGGTTTCCACAAAAGTATGAAACACTGACCTTTTTCAACATTTATAATAATAATAATAATAGTTTCTTGAGCACCAAATCAGCATATTAGAATGCTTTCTGAAGAATCATGTGACACTGGAGTAGTGATGCTGAAAATTCAGATTGCCATTACAGGAATAAATTACATTTTAAAATATATTAAAATAGAAAACAATTATTTGAAATAATAGTAATAATATTTCAGAATATTTCAGTTTTTACTGTATTTTTGGTGAAATAAATGCAGTCTTGGTGAGCATAAGAGACTTCTTTCAAAAACAAAATTATCTTACTGACCCCAATCTTTTGAGTGGTAGTGTAGTTATTTGTCTGTGTGGTGTGATGGGAATTTAATCAAGGCATAGGTTCTAGTAAAACTGTTTTTCTCTTCTCAGTATGTTGTGTAGCAGTGAGGAACTGTCTGGAATGCAGGCAGAGGCAGAGAGACAGAGGCAGCAAAACCTCGCTGCCAATCAGCAAGACCCAGGAGAACCTACAGAGTGCAGCGTCCGCCAGCAAGGTTATACACTCATACACCTGCACAAAAACAAGAAAACAAACACATGTACGGATGCAAAATGCATCCACACACAAACACATTCTAGAGAGTCTCTGAAAACACATCAAATGCACATCAGAAACACAAAGACACAAATGCAATTGTGTATGTAATTGAACAGGAAGTGTAGGTCCTGCGTGTGCTGCAGTATAAGGCATGATTTTCTCTCCCTCTCTGCCGCAGACTGTCATACAAAATGTCCCGCGTAACCTTTCCCCCATCAAAGACCCAGACAGACTGCTGCAAGACGTGGACATCAATCGTCTCCGAGCCGTCGTCTTCAGAGACGTGGTGAGACACTCACTTACCTGAGCCGAATCAAAACACATGTATGATAACCTGAACAGAAAGATTGTTAACTGTGCTTGTACGTTCAATAGGATGACAGTAAACAGGCTCAGTTTCTGGCTCTGGCCGTGGTCTATTTCATCTCTGTCCTTATGGTGTCCAAATACCGGGACATCCTGGAGCCACAGCGGGAGATTGGCAGGTCCAGCAGCCTATCAGGGAGAAGCATTCGACAAGAAATTAATTCACCCACCAGCACAGGTGAGCATACTGACTTAGCATCTGCAGTGATTATGAGTATGTGACCTTGTTTGTACTCAGTAGTCAGTAGTATGTATTTTTAGGCGTTTACCACTTAAATACCCCACAAATGCTAATAAGTGTTCATCACACAGTCAAACACCTTCCACTTTTCTTAACAGTCTCAGATTGTCTACACTATATAGTCACCCAGTTACTTCCCGCAGGGAAGAATTCAACAACTTAAAGGGTTAGTTCACCCAAAAATGAAAATTATGTCATTAATGACTCACCCTCATGTAGTTCCAAACCCGTAAGACCTCCGTTCATCTTCGGAACACAGTTTAAGATATTTTAGATTTAGTCCAAGAGCTTTCTGTCCCTCCATTGAAAATGTATGTACGGTAGACTGTCCATGTCCAGAAAGGTAATAAAAACATCATCAAAGTAGTCCATGTGACATCAGTGGGTTAGTTAGAATTTTTTGAAGCATCGAAAATACATTTTGGTCCAAAAATAACAAAAACTACGACTTTATTCAGCATTGTCTTCTCTTCTGTTGTCAATCCGCGTTCACGACTCCGCAGTGACGTGTTATCTGGTGCGCCCGAGCTTCGTTTACAGCCTGAGGGAGACACGCTGCATTCAAGCTATTCTACATAGCAGCCATAGCTTTAGTCGCTCTGGATCGTTTACCGGGAAAGAGTAAATTTGAATCCTTTCATCTGTCGGCATTGGTAATGCACTTTTACGTCGCCGTGGTTGTTTTTGACGATTAGGACATCTGTCGTAGTTTTTGTTATTTTTGGACCAAAAGGTATTTTCGATGCTTCAAAAAATTCTAACTAACCTACTCATGGACTACTTTGATGATGTTTTTATTACCTTTCTGGACATGGACAGTCTACCGTACAAACATTTTCAATGGAGGGACAGAAAGCTCTCGGACTAAATCTAAAATATCTTAAACTGTGTTCCGAAGATGAACGGAGGTCTTACGGGTTTGGAACGACATGAGGGTGAGTCATTAATGACATAATTTTCATTTTTGGGTAAACTAACCCTTTAAGCGTGCAAGACATTATTGCAAAGCTTTATCTGAGTGTGAAATTGTATTAATATTCAGGTGGGAAAGAACTGGTTGGCTGCAGTGAGCAGCACATATCAAAAATATTTGCACTTTGAAAATTGCACTTTTTTAAAATGTTTTATTAGAAGTCTCTTGTGCTCACCAAGTCTGCAGTTTTTTCATCAATAATATATTGTGAAATATTATGGCAATTTAAAATAACTGTTTTCTATATTAATATAATTTAAAATGTAAGTTATTCCTGTGATGGCAAAGCTGAATTTTCAGCATCATTACTCCAGTCTTCAATGTCACATGATCCTTCAGATTCAGAAATCATTCTAATATGCTGATTTGGTTCTCAAGAAACATTTCTTATTATTATAAATGTAGAATTTTTTTGTGGAAACTGTGATACACTACCACTTAAATGTTAGAGTAAGATTTTTTTATTTTTTTTTTATAGAAGATATTAATATTATTCAGCAAGGCTGCACTCAATTGATCAAAAGTGACAGTAAAGACATTTGCATTGTTACACATCTGAAAAATTTTTGTTTTAAATAAATGTAGTTCTTTTGAACTTTCTATAAATCAGAGAAAAAAAATGAATTACGGTTTACACAAAAAAATGTAACTGCAAAAACTGTTTTCAACATTGATAATATTTATTAATAATTGAGCATCTACAATAAATGGTAATAACTGAGCACCAAACAGAATAATTTCTGAAGGATATTTGACTGAAGACTGGAGTAATAAATGCAGCCTTGGTGAGCATACAAGACTTCTTTCAAAAACAAACAAACAAAAAAATCTTAAATATCACAAACTTTTTGACTGGTAAGTGTATGTTTGTGCAAACTGCAGAGAACCCATCCTCCTTCTCAGATAGTGTACGTGGAGACCGACAGGCTGTCACCCCTCTAGAGGATCTCCCCCTGGAGGGCTCGCTGCCTCACACTGACTCCGGCATCGGGGAGGAGCAAGTCACCAGTGCTCTCAATGGCTCCGAGCTGGGTGGAGACTCCAGCGGATTGGGCGGGAACTCTGGAGGTGTTGGCCCAGACGTCATGAGCGAGTTGCTGTGCACTCTGTCATCGGAAGTGAGGAAGTCCCGTGAGTCCCTGCTGGAATCGCCTCCGGGCGTGGAGGTTCTGAAACCGGCCGCGTCGATCTCCAGCATCAGCCAAGCCAGCAAGGGAATCAATGTGAAGGAGATCCTGAAGAGTTTGGTGGCCGCACCGGTGGAGGGGGCAGAGGCAGGGCCCGAACCCCAGCCGTACCACCCTGACCCCGCCCTAAAGAGGGAAGCTGCGGCTATGCTGCCCATGCAGTTCCACTCGTTTGACAGGTGGGCAGCTCAAGTATCTAGCACATAAAAATAACACAAGGTGTATTATGCTTATCTGTCACGTACATGTGCTGTTACTATGAACATAAACAAAAAAGGTAGCTGGCCTCACACTGAATCCAATGAAGACTGAAGAGGTCTAGAAAAGCATAATTTATTTTATAAATTGCATGGTGCAAAAATGTGCAAAGTGCAAGTGAATTAAAAACAAAGGAGCACTTTTGCTTTTTTGTTTATGTTCAAGTATTTCCTTGGCTCTACGCACCTGAAAGAAAAATATTTTTTTATCAATTTAGAACGCAACAATTTCCTCTGATCCTGTAACCTTATTAGCATACAAGAATGTCTAATATTATATATATATATATATAATACAATACAAGTTGTACATATATAAACAGTATAATATATAATATAAAGTAACAAAGACACAAAACCCAAAATGACTGAATTACATCATCTGCAGTGCTTTATGAGATAAGCATACTCAGATATTGGGTACAATAATCAGTTTTAACATTTTCTGTAGATAGTTGTATGAATATTTAAATTGGACATTTCTCTCACTTTGTCATCATTCTAGATTCGTTTTTTTCTGAGCATGTTGCAATGCATTCTGTGTTTACTTCTCTTTGAAGCATACATATGCTTCCATGGATTTTAACCAAAATTGGATATTTCATGCCGCCTGCCCTCTGAAACAGCTTTTGCTATGAAAGTGCGCTTATGATGCCTTAAATGCTTCCTACAGAGACAGCTAACGACATTTTGGAACAGAGTGATTGAACCAATAAATCACTCATAAATCAATGCGGTTACACCTACATGTGGCCCGTCGAGACTTCCTGAGAATAAATGAAAAAGTCAAAAACACCTCAATTACACATACGAAAGCACAAGATGTTCCTCTCATTGTTGATGCAATCCATTTCTCCATGTCTAGCTCCTCATTACCGCACAGGCGTCTGCAGAAATGCCAGTGGCTCTGTGAAATAGTGTGCTCAGGGCTCAAGAGACTGACTGGCTTAGTGTGTGGGATCCACTGATACTCTACAGCACAAACTAAAGCCCCTTCGAACATCAATCCCCTTTGTTCTTCCCAATTAAGAGAACCCGATGAATAAATTATACATAAGATTATGCTGTTCATCATTCTCAGGCTCCTAAGATGTCAATAATTCATTAGGACAGGTGAATATTTTATCAGACACTCCTTTTTTCTCCCTGAATGGGATGAAATGGTTTGAATCACCAAATATCCAGATAGCACTCAAGCGGATCTGAGTTGCATACAAGTTGTATACACTTCCATTCAAATGTTTGAAAGAAACTTTTATTCAGGAAGGATGCATTAAACATTAAACGAATCACCACACACCCGCCTCCTCTCACTCACTTGTCTCATTCACTCCGGTTGAATAGTGCTTGTATTGCATATAATTTTACTCATTCCCACAGGTTTCGCACTTACACCAAAAGCGCTCACACCAATGATCTGTATATGTTGTGCTCTCATAAAGCCACCTCTCAAACAGCCTGCCAGTTGTCTTTCATGGGTTATTGCACTTAAACGGTCAAATACATACAAAATTATGCCAAAATGCTCATCTTGCAGAGTATTCAGGTGAACAGTCTGTTTTGGAACATACATATTTGAGAGAAAACACAAATTGTGTAACAGTATTGGATTTGTGCATAAGCTCTTAAAGTGACAGCAGCCTAATAAACTGCTGTCTGTCATGTTAAGAAAATAACAAAAAACCCAGAGAAAATCACTTGCTGTTCTTTACTGAATAACTTTTGTAACTTTAATTGTAAGCAGCATTAATCTGTATTTAATTTTTACAATGAAAACTATCCAGTGTTATTTTATATTTGATTACTTTAATTTCTGTAGTATTTCTTAACTAAATACTACTGTTAGACCCACCTGAAAAGCTTAAAGCCATGTTTATTTCATTTGTCTCTTTATTCTATTGTATTTATTTGTCCTATCGTTTGCATTTTTATTGGTTGCAAGTTTTNTTTTTTTTTTTTTTTTTTTTTTTTTTTTTTGTAAGTGTAGTTTCAAATAAAGCCTCCCTGTGCTGTGTAAGCTATTACAACAAAATTACCCAAATTATCGAAACATTATAAGATATTATCTATATGGTGGTATATATGGCAGTTTACCCCATGGTATCGAATATCGATATTTTTCAAGGTATCATATCGAAGTTGGAAATTCCAGTATCATGACGACACTAGTTTGGACAGTATAAAAATCATTATGTCTATGGAAAGTACCTGTAAAACATGGAAACCCAACGTGTGTGTGTGTGTGTGTGTGTGTGTGTGTGTGTGTTTGTGTGTGTGTGTGGGTGTGGGTGTGGGTGTGTGTGGGTGTGTGTGTACTCACAGGAGTGTGGTGGTGCCCGTTAAGAAGCCCCCTCCGGGAAGCCTGGCTGTGAACACAGTAGGTACACCCACCACCAGTGGAGTGCCCTCTTCAGGAAGTACGCCCAATATCTTTGCTGCTGCCACGGCAACACCTAAAAGCATGATCAACACAACAGGCAAGTCTTCTTGAATATTTCTTAATATCGTCTTACAATGTAGTCAGACGAACATGTACATATGAAATACAATTTGTTGGTGTATATGTGCATGTGATGCCTGTATATCAGTTTAATTTGGGTGGTTAGACAGTGATATTATTTTTGTGATGTGTTGATTTTTTCCATTTGGTGATATCATGGACTTCATCATTTTTGACTCTATTCTATTTGTAGTGACCATTTTATATAGTCAAGCATGCTTTGTAGCACTACATACAGATTTTTTTCTTTAGTATAGTCAGTTAACTTTCCTTGTGCTTAATCAATTCTTTCTAATATGTCTCGTCCGCTATGTCTAACAGGTGCTGCTGACTCTGCCTCTTCCTCATCCTCCTCTTCATCAAGCTTTGTGAACGGTGCCACAAGTAAAAACCTCCCAGCGGTGCAGACCGTTGCACCCATGCCTGAAGACACAGTGGAAAACATGAGGTACACACACACACACACACAGAGCCTCCACCCCATGCTCTCCCTCACTTAAAACCCCAAATCATGCATTATGACCTCACTTACTGTGCTCGTCCTCTTTTTTTGGCAGCCATACTTTCTCCTATGATTCCCATAATCCATTAGTTTCTTTACTGTCTTTAACTTCTGCCTCCTCTCTATACTTCCCTACATCTATCTGTGTATCTTTGTAACCACCACACACAGCCACAGATTCCCTCACAGACACATACTGAGGTCTCTCTGTGCGTTTTTAAAGATGCACTTTGAGGTACTGATAGTTTCCTGCCAAATATGGATGGGTTCATCTGTTCTAATTTTAATGCAACAGAATTGATTTTGTTCATTTTTGTCTTTGCATGTATGACACGGAAGCTTTGGGGCTCAATCATCCTTCGATTTGGCACAGATCAACACACAGGGATTACGTCACACTATAGACTAAGAGCTGCAGTGAATGCCTGTACAGTCATTACTGTCTGTTTGTGCCCATTTGTATTGCAGTGCCTTTTGTGAAGTGGACCAGTGTCCACTGCGAACCAGGCTGACGCCTCCTGAACTCAAATCCTTTAGTTCGCTGACAGGATTCCAAACAGCCCCCAGAGATGCAGGACAGTTTCTTAGGCAAGGAAGCTTGAACTGGCCCCCTTACCCAGTGCTACCAGCTTTACATTCCCTACCCTTCTTTCTCTCTGTCTTTTCTCTCTCTCCTTCTCCCTTTTTTCCTCTCTTTCCTGGTGGATGTGAGTTTTCAAGCTGGCCAGCTACACCACCGCTGCTGCTTTCATTCGTAACGGTTGTGCTAGATTTGATTCTGTCTTTTTTTGTACATATTTACACTGTACAAACCAGGTATGATACGATAAAGCTTCAAGAATAATAATGAATTCTCTTCGATTTTAATGTTGTTTTCCCCCTAAACAAGCCATAATGTGTCTGTGTTATTTTAGTATTTTGATATACTATTATAGTATTTATTAATATTTTAAAATTTGCTTGTTATTTTATTTTTTTCTGATTTCATTTTAGTTGTAGTTTAAGTTTTAATAATTTTGTTATATGCTTTTTTTCTTCATTTTTACTCATTTTTTGTTTCTATTTAGCTTTTTTTGGTAATTATAGTAGTTTAAATAAAAATGTATTTTATTTTTATTTTTTATTCTAACATTAATATATTTTTTTCAGCTTTATTTCATTTGCCAAAAATTATTTGTAATATTTTTTTGTTTTAGTTAGCAATAACAACACTGTAATGTGTGACTAAACATTTTGCTTGTTTTCTGTTTTCATTGCATTATGCTGCGTAGCCCCGCCCAGTGTGAAATCTCATTGGACCGCTTCTCTGTATTTTTTGCTGCGTTCACATCATATTTACTGTAATTACATGGTGATGATATGGGATCTATCTATTTTTAAGCCGTGCATATCTGCGGACTCTAAAACATTAGTTGCTATGGCAATATTCAACACAAAAATAGATCCATGCATGTCTTTGTTGTCGACAGCCAAACACTTAAATTAGTTGACCTGTATAAACTGACCTGTGAAAGAGCATCAGAAAGCACCAGCTGCTGCAATTTTGGTTTTTTTTACATGACAATTTCAACAAAGAAGTGAAAAGTTTTTACTAAGACCAACTGGTATGGGTGCTCAAGCATGATGTGAATGCAGCATAAACATCAGATATGCTCTGATCGGCTCTGATTTTCAGTATTTCGCTGTCAGTTTGTACTGAAAAGATACGCCTGGTGAGGATTTAGTGTCAGTGACATGAGTTTGATAATTGATAATCCATAAAAGATATACATGCTTCAAATCAACAGTTATATTTACAAAGAACTTGACAGAATCAACCCTGCTAGCTCGCCATTTCAGTAGAGACATTGTCATTCATAAAGTCATTCCTTGTTTGTCCTTGGACCTTTATCTCAGATTTCTTTTTCTCATGAAACCTTTCACACTCACCCTAATCTGTTTGCATCCCTGGTGCTGCAGTTGTAGTCTTAGTGCAGGTTCACACAGCTTGTAGCTAAGCACAGTGGCACTTATGGGTGATGTGTGCATATAACAGGGTGATATGTGCCTCCCTGTGGTTGAATTTCTGTAGGATGGCTTTAACCCAGTAGTGACTTTGCCACATACTAACCAGCTGTAATTGAAAGGAAGTGTGATTTTGAACTGGTCTCTGTATTTTGGAGCTAATTGGACCTTCTTTTCTGTCTCTTTCTGTCTTTCTTTTCCCACCCGCAGTATTACGACTAAATTGGAACGTGCGTTAGAGAAGGTGGCCCCCTTGCTGAGGGAGATCTTTGTGGATTTCGCCCCCTTCCTTTCGCGGACTCTGTTGGGCAGTCATGGGCAGGAGTTGCTCATAGAAGGTACAGGTGCTGTATAGTGCTCCTTTTCTTCTCTACCTGGTGTCTCTGTGGAGTCCCTCACTGTCTGCTGTGTGTGTGTCCACTGGCTGCCTCATACACACACACAATTGTGCGAGTACATGGACCCAGAGCAGGTATGAGAACAACAGAACTGCTTAGGGTCAAAGGATGTTTTATAAATGTAAATTTACTAGGGCTTAACACAATGAAGGGACTGAAGGGAGAATTGCATGCTGAATCAAAGCTTTAAGGAAGTGTTTTAAACGATGCCAAAAAAAGGGCTCAACAATATTTTTTTTCTTAAAGCCTAGTCATGTACTCGCCTAGATAATATTTTCCCAATGAAAACATACATTTTCAAATTAAAATGAATAAATAACTAAAAATTAATAAACATATAATACAACTTATATGCCAAGACTTTACAATAAGGTTCCATTTGTTAATTTTAGTTAACATAAAAACAATAAAAACACTTATAAAGCATTTAATAATCTTAGTTAATATTTTTTTCAACATGTACCAATACATTATTAAAATAATATTAATACATGTTAAAATAAAAAGTTCTATTTTTATATTATACTATATTTGAACTAATGTTGATAAATACTGTAATAAATGTATTGCTCATTTATGGTAGTTAATGGATTAATGAGACCTTATTGTAAAGTGTTGACAATTACATACAGAAAATTATATATTTATATTTTTCATTAAGCATTTTCTTTACAAAAAAATGTATGCAACAAATAAACACATACAAACAAGGAATTGTTTTTAATTTGCAATAATAGCTGTTAGTGCTAATTCCATCAAATAGCTGAAAACTTGCTCACACCAGGCCTGGTCCATCAGGCCATCTTTATTGTTGAGCCCTGTGAGGTTCCTATCGCCATTCGTCTGAAATCAACAGAAGTTCTAAATCTGAAAATCCAGATCTAGTGTGATTCACTTTTGCTTCTTGTTCCACCACTGTCTTTTGTCTCCTTATATTTCCTTTTTTCTCCCCCCCTCCCTCTTTATTGAATCCTCTCCCTCCCCTCCCCTTCCTGTTGTCCTGTCAGGCTTTAATGTCTGTGCTCTCACCTTGTCTTGACCTCCTCACAGTTTAATGTTTGTCTGTTTTTGTTGTCTAATTAAAGCAGAACTATGTGTAAACAGATCCAATTTATCACATTAAACCAAATAAATGTGTAATTTTATATTACACACATGTAACAGTGGGGTTCAAAGGTCTGCACTTAATATCTGGGATTTAAAATTCAATTTAAACCTAGAAATACACTAAGAGCCCTATCATACACCCAGCGCAATGCGACACCAGGCACGACGCAAATGTTTTTTGCTAGTTTCAGGCCGACGCAGTTATCATTTTCACGTCCTGTGCCACATTGTTTAAATAGCAAATGCACTCGTGTCTATCTGTTCGCCCATGGGCGTGCTGGTCTGAAAAGAAGGTGTGTTCAGGTGCATTGTTGGCGTGTTGCCATTTTGAGGCAACTGAAAACGACTGCTCTATTGACCAACAGAAACCTGGTCGAAAGTTAATGGCGCAGTATTTTTTTATTATTATTTTTTATTTATTTGTTTTTTAAAGAGTGCGTTAGTAATATGCGCCTATGGGTGGGTACACAACGCGCATAAACTCTGCTTGTTATACACACGGGGACACGCAGAAGCACAAATATTACAATTTAAAAGATTATTATTGTGTACATAAAGATAAAAATGTCTACTTGTCATAATGGTTAGTCATTGCATGTATCAGAATTACCTATTTGCAGTAATGACGAATGAAACTGGCTAATTATTTGACCAATCGTGGCAATACACACGTATTTAAACTGACTCGTCAGGCTGAGGGTGTCTTTATTCCACCACCTTTATTGCATGTTACGCCCAAAACACACCATGGGTTATTAAGAGACTAGGTACAACCCTTTTGGACCATGGGTCTGGTTGGCCGATCATTTTTTCCATCGTTAGACTAGCAAAACTGGATTCGGACACGCCCAGCACCATCCGCTTCAGACCATATGCTTAGATCGTTAAAATGGGGCCCTAAAACCTTTAGGATTTTAGACAAGTTAAAAATGATGAATGTTATGATGTAGAAAAGCTAAGAAAGTTTTTGCAATTTTTTTGCACATTTGGTCTTTCTTTTGGAACCCACTGATATTTATTCACATCTCTTAGACATGTGCATGCTAAAATCTGTTTTCTGTCAATGCACTGCTACAGGTTTAGTTTGTATGAAGTCCAGCACATCGGTAGTGGAGCTTGTCATGCTGTTGTGCTCACAGGTGAGATTTCTCTCTTTATTCTCTCCTAATCCATATTGACTATTTTATTTTGACTTCCTTTTATCCTTCAGACTTTACACCACCAAAGAGCCACTGACTTTTATGGTTTTCTATCACCTCTACATGTTCATTCAAATTCCAGGCTTTATAAAGTCCAAATAAAATAAACTGCATTTAAACAGCTTAAAATCTTGGAAAGATTCAGTCCTGCAACATTTCGCCAGTCTCATGAGCCTCTTTTGGAGCTAGTCTTTGAGCTGGATCTAAAAAGGATCCGATTTCAGACCCACCCTAAAGTATGCTGAAGATAGTGCAGCTATCATTGCATACTTTTAAACGAGACCCATTTGCTTACATTTATGCATTTTGCAGGTGCTTTTATCCAAAGAAACTTGCATTGCATTCAATTTGTACATTTTAGCAGTTCATGCATTCCCTTGGAATCAAACACAAGACCTTTACTAGCACCATGCTCTACTGTTTGAGCTACAGGAATGCTGCTTTAGCTTCCAATAACACCTCTAAACTTCAAGTGTCAAGATTCTAAAAGCATTCCTGTTGTTTTTCACAGTCTTTATGTGGAATATGATTAACCAACAATTATTTACAGTTTTTAGAAGTGAAGAATTTTCACTTACCTTTTAGACACTCCATGAAAATCCACCACTGCGCTCCATGATTGCCATCAATCTACATAAGGAGAAATTTCACTTTTCTTACCACTAATCAAACATTTAAAACCAAATGATCATACAGCTATATCTGGATGTCAGATTCTTATACTAGGAACCCCACTGAACCTCTGTGAACTCTCCTGAAAGATCTAGATTTCTGACTACAGCATCTCAGCAGGCTTCCTCTGCCTTCAAAGTTGGAGTTAAGATTAGGAGGTTTAGGGTGTAGCAGTGGCCCATCCAATGTTTGATGCCCTCTCATTCTGCTCTCCCCTCCCTCCCCTCTATTTCCCATCATCACTCCATCAGTACATATAGTATTACTGAAGCTCCAGGCCCTCCATTAGTGGCTCAGGGGATGAAACTGTACCCTAAATATTGATTGGCAGGAAGCAGAAGGTAATGGGAGCTGACTGTGGTGTGTCCTTCTAGAAGCATCTGCAGCGGATGCTAAGTGCATTCTGCCTCAATCTCAATAATCACTCTCGCTTATGTGGCAAAGAGCCAATCAGGAAAGATCATCAGCGCGTCTCTTCAGCAACCCCATCAGGCGCCTATATCATCCACAAAAAAGACACAAACATTGTCTTTATTATCATAAAAATACAGAGTATTTTCGCATTTTACTCTTCACATATTTCGAATTTCAGCACTGCACTTGGCTCCAGCACAATAAAATGTTTTATTTAGCTCCATAATGGTTATTTTGTGGTGTTTCAGGAATGGCAGAACTCTATACAGAAGAACGCAGGACTTGCATTCATTGAACTTATTAATGAGGGGCGGTAAGTGCAAATTATTTTTAAAAATATTTTAAAAGTCATATTTCATACCAGAAGCAATGTGCACTGCCTCCATTTGTGTTTCTGGGAGATTTGGTGCAATACATTGAAAGGAGATGTTCATTATGCAGAAGTTTATGAAAATAAGAGTGTTAATTTTAGGCTATTGGTGTCATTTACATATTTCAATTGGTTCTTTGTTTCAGGCTTCTTTGTCACGCCATGAAGGATCACATTGTCCGTGTCGCCAATGAGGCAGAGTTTATCCTCAACAGGCAAAGAGCAGAAGATGTTCACAAACATGCTGAGTTTGAGGTCAGTCAGTCTGTGTGGATCACTGTGCCATGGGTTCATGGTTAATTGCTTACATTACATGAAGTACAAAAGGGACTCCACCATGTGAAGATAATTTTCTTTGTTCTTCCGTAATAGTCCAACTGTGCCCAGTACGCTGCAGACAGGCGGGAAGAGGAGAAGATGTGTGATCACCTGATCAGTGCTGCCAAGCACAGAGACCACGTCACTGCAAACCAGCTGAAACAGAAGATCCTCAACATTCTGACCAATAAGCATGGAGCGTGGGGAACCATGTCACAGAGGTTCACAAACTCATAGCTTCCTGTTAACCTTTGCTACTGGATTTCTGTTTCCTCCTCTTGTTTTCTGGATATTCATCACCTCTTCTTCTCTTTACCACCTCAGTCAGCTGCATGATTTCTGGCGTTTGGACTACTGGGAGGATGACTTGCGCAGGAGGCGGAGATTCGTACGCAATGCCTTTGGCTCCACCCACCCGGATGTGGCTCTCAAATCTCTGGAGGAATACGGTCAGCCACAACACAGCCTTATCCCCTCAATTTAATTTATAGTGTTCAAATATGTCTCTTCTCCTATGATCATAGACATTAAAATGTAGTGATGTGTGTCCGTTACATTATTTTAATAAAACATTCACATTCTTGACAGAAAAATAGATATTTGTAATATGTTTTAATTCTAGACATGTTTTTGAAGAAACATGTCTATTTAGATTTATGAAACAAAAATTCAAGCATCATACTATTATTATAGTGTTACACAGTATATATAATAATGAACTAAATACTTAAAACCTGCAATTTTTTTTTTTGTTGTATGGGCAGGCCCTGAGGAAGAAGAGGGAATGAAGTCAAAGAAGTCATTTCGCAGTCATTCGGTGGTCAATCAGAACCCTGAGACAGAGCTGATGTTGGAAGGAGATGATGATGCCGTCAGTCTGCTGCAGGAGAAAGAGATCGACAACCTTGCAGGTATTCAGCATCTCTGCTGCACTCAGGAGGCTATTACTCACAAGCAGCCTCCTTAAATCCCATTGTAAGGGTGCCATAGCATTATTAAACAAATTAGTCTTAAAGGCCAGCCTGCACCAACAGCGCCGCTCTAGCTGTTTATGTTGAAACCATTAGTGTGGTGGTTCTTTGATGTATTGTTGATGCATGTGCTAATGTATTCAACTGTACTTTATTCCCAGTGGCTTTTCGTCCGAGGGTATTTATCTCAAGAGGCAAGTTTGGTCTTTCAGTAAATGAGTATGCTAATTAATGTTTTAGCCCAGAACAAGCTCCAGCCCCTCCGCCTTATGATGCAGATCTCAACTGAATCCGCACAAGAGTGTGATTATGAGCTTAAGTGCTACATCTGATTTTGACATTGAATAGCTGAATCACTAACCAATTAACGCTTATCAAAGTAACCACTTATTCATTATCTTAGTGAGCCACTGACTGTATTTAACATATTATGGCTATTTAATCATTATTTAATTAAACTAATGAACTTGTTTTTTCCTTAGATTTTTTTTTTTACAGAATCTATTCATCTCAATGTGGAGAATGTGGTTTGAAATATGATGTCTTTGATCATGTGAATTCATGAGATCATGAGCTGTAGGAAAATAACATGTTGATATCAGAAATCAGCTGATGGCACCACTAAAATGCAAATTTTTCAAGACCATTAATGGTGAAAGACACTGGAAGATGTTATTACAGCATCAAACTGAATTAGATGTATACAATTTTACTGGTCTGGAAATCCCATGTTATTGGAAATCTAACTGTAATCACTTAATTCAGGACTTTTAAATGTAAAATTTCTCATTCTGTGGCATGGTTTCTTTCAGGTCCAGTGGTTTTGAGCACTCCGGCCCAGCTTGTTGCTCCTGTGATTGTTGCTAGAGGGACGTTGTCAATCACCACAACAGAGATCTATTTTGAGGTGGATGAGGATGATCCAACTTTCAAAAAGATTGATGCAAAGGTACGTGCCACTCCCGATGTCACTCTATGAGTTATAGCCTCATTTTTTTACATTGGAGATTACATTTTTTTATTTTACACAGAATTATTGAAGATTTTATCAGTTGTCAGGAATATTAGCCAGTCAGAATTTCATAATCACACACTGCCGTAGCTATTGTCTCAAACGCTGTCTTCTTTGATAACTACAGTTCGTTTGTTTGTATCTAAATGCTGTGCTTGTGTGTTTGTCAGGTGTTGGGGTATACTGAGGGTCTGCATGGCAAATGGATGTTCAGTGAGATCAGAGCTGTTTTTTCCAGACGCTACCTGCTCCAAAATACTGGTTTAGAGGTCTTCATGGCCAACAGGAGTAAGATGCCAACATGCCAAACAGCAATGTCAAATTGATGTTTGATTCAAGGTTTTCAAATAACACTTTTTTTTTTCATCATATCATCTCCACAGCATCCGTCATGTTCAACTTCCCAGATCAGGCCACAGTAAAGAAGGTAGTGTACAGTTTACCTCGGGTCGGCGTTGGCACCAGCTATGGCCTCCCTCAGGCAAGGTATGGTCTTTGATGTTGGCTTTTTAAAATTGAAACTGGCACTGTGATATGAGATCAGTTTAGGAGTGGTTCTTATTTGACTAAACGTTTAATTATTAGTAACGTTAATTAATAGTAAATAATAGGGTTGTCAAAACTACTGACTTCGTTACCAAGTCGCTACTGAAACTTTAAAAATGTGACGTTAGTAGCATTTCCCCCTAGCATTTTGAGTGCTGTTGAGCGGATTCTTAAATACCATTGACTGGCCATTGTCTTCACATTCTCAACAGATATGTCTGTGATTGGCTACAATGATTAACACTTAATAAACATGTAAATAGACATTGCAAGTAGATATGCTCGTTGAAGAGCGTCAAAGATGTCTATTTACAACATGTTTTTGAAGCGATGTAGGCAATCACAGACATAACTGTTGAAAGCGTGAACACAATGGCCAATCAGAGGTGTTTAAGAATCTGCGCAACAGCGCTCAAAATGCTAAGGGGAAATGCTAGTATCGTCACATTTGTTTAAATTTCAGTACCGAAGTCACTAATAGTAAATGTGTTATTAGCCTATGCTAACTGATTGTACTTGTTATTTTGCTGTTTCTCCCATAGACGGATCTCTCTGGCAACTCCAAGACAGCTCTTTAAATCATCTAACATGACTCAGAGGTGGCAGCGGAGGGAGATTTCAAATTTTGAGTATCTCATGTTCCTCAACACTATTGCAGGTACAGTTGTTTTCATTTCTGCAGAAATAAGTTTCCTACGATTGCAGCTAATAGTTTTATCACTATAAGTGATATAATAAATCTAATAGTGATATATTAGTTATATGCTCTTACACAACATACCCTGTTGATATTTGTTTGCAGGGAGGACCTATAATGATCTTAACCAGTATCCTGTCTTCCCCTGGGTCCTGACTAACTATGAGTCAGAGGACCTGGATCTTACCTTGCCTGGGAATTTCCGGGATCTCTCAAAGGTGGGCCACTCCTGTCTTTTACCATAACTAATTTAAAGCTTCACAACTCACCCAGAATTTAGTATGAATCGTAATAAAATAGTTAAAAATCCCAGTTTTTGAATCAAATTTACAGTGATTTTTGGAGCCCATTGTTTGTTTTAGTCATTTGAATTTAATTTAATCAAATCTTATTAGTTTACTGACTCCAAACATTTGAATCCTACTGTACATAAAATAAATATAACACTTTAAATATAACAGCATACCCAACATACAGAGCCCTGAATCCAAAGTGAGCCATAGTTTGTTTGTTTTTTTTTCTCTTTTTTTGTTATTTGGTTAATATATAATAACAGAATTCCTTTCTCTCTTTCCTGTTAATGTAGCCAATTGGAGCCCTGAATCCAAAGCGAGCCGTGTTCTATGCCGAACGCTATGAGACATGGGAGGATGACGGAACTCCGCCCCATCATTACACATCACTCTACTCCACTGCAGCGTCCACACTCTTCTGGCTCGTCAGGATAGTGAGTCCTCATTATAGTCCATTTTTATTGTATTGTCTCTCATAACTTCAAAATCTTGATTGTACCATAAACCCGAACCCACTTTCTCAATCGCGCAGGAACCATTCAGCACGTTTTTCTTGAATTGTAATAACAATAAGTTTGACCATCCCGACCGGACGTTTTCTGGCATCGCACGCTCTTGGCGAAGTTGCCAAAGGGACACGTCTGATGTTAGGGTGAGCTAAAGTTTTTAAAAAATGGTGCTGTAACTGATTGTATTTCTGTGCTATGAAGTCAACATGTTTGTTTGTTTGACAGGAATTGATCCCTGAGTTCTACTACCTCCCTGAGATGTTTGTGAACAGCAGCGGATATGACCTGGGGTTGAGAGAGGACAGGACAGCCGTGTGTGACGTGGAACTACCAGTCTGGGCCAAAAAACCAGAGGATTTTGTTCGCATTAACAGGATGGTGAGGGATGGAAAGATTATGAGTGTATTTAAGCACCTTTGTTTGGTCCACATTAATGTGTATTTTCAACTGCCATTAGGATAAATAGTCCAATTCAGCCAGTTTTCTCAAATGTGTCAAGAATCAAAGTCAGACGTGGCCAGTTCCCTGAATAGAGCCTCTCTAGTTTATAGAGAAAAGAAGTAAACTTTGAAACTCATGCAGCCTTTACAAGGCTAGTAATTTCTTTTCAATGCCCTGATTGTTCCTCGCATTAACCCTGTTGTCCTCTGCCATGTCAGGCGCTGGAGAGTGAATTTGTGTCCTGTCAGTTGCACCAGTGGATCGATCTCATCTTCGGCTACAAGCAGAGAGGCCCGGAGGCCATTAGGGCTCTCAATGTTTTCCATTACCTGTCTTACGAGGGCTCCGTGAACTTGGACACCATCACCGACCCCCAGCTCAGAGAGGTAAGACCCCTCATCTCAGAGGTCAGTGAGCATTGATTCAACTGAGGTTATTGATCTAGGAACTTGTTCTACTTGTGTGAATCACATTAAGCTGTTGTTGATGAGTTTCTATCAGACACTGACCAGTGTTTTTTTTTTTTTTTTCTGAAACAGTGATTTACCCAATAGATTTATACATTTTTTTATTTATCTATTTTTTTTGTTTCAATAATGTATGCTGAATGAAATGCAGAACTGACTTTTATTTTAGTTAAAAGTAGTTTGTACAAGGAGCTTAAAGTGCATGATGTACTTGAATTTGAGATTTAAGTCCTGGAAAACCATTGAAAACAGCCATATGAAGAGGTACTTGAAAATTGCTTGAATTATTGAAATACAATATATATGAACTTATTGTTTAATTTTTTCGAAAAAACACAAATTCAATCTTTTGGCGCAAAATTAACGCTGCAGCCCCTCTGAGATATAGAGACATTTAACATGGCTATGAGCATGATATTAAGTATATGATAAGTTATTTTATTTTTAATCATTTTATTTTTCAGTTGCGCCTTATAAGGTGTTGTTCAGAGTTAAAATAATTAACTTGTTTACAACCTTGCTCTGTTCCAGAATAAATTTAATGAACAGTCTACTAACTTACTCTTAAAGTCAGTCCCTTGCTGCCACCAACTGGCCTAACTATGTAACCTGCATTAAAGTCGTCGATAAATCTCCATCATTAAAGGTATATTTCACCCAAAAATGAAAATTCTGTCATCATTTACTCACCGTCAAGTTGTTCCAAACCTGTATGCGTTTCTTTGTTCTGCTGAACACAAAGGAAGATATTTGGAAAAATGTTTGTAAGCAAGCAGATCTCGTGCAGATCTTTTGGGTGATCTATCCCTTTAACATACAGCATTTGCATTTAATTTGCATTATTAATAAGTTTTAAGTTGTGTTCCTGATACCTTTTATATCTGTAATTTGAGTTGGATTTAAATTGAATTGTTTGATAAGTGCTGATTGTAGTCCTTGAAAACCAAAAAAGTAGTGCTTGAAAAGTCCTTTAAAGTCCTGGAATTTCATTTTACAGAATCTGCTCAAACCCTGAAAATAAATAAAATATTAGACAACAAAAACATATTAAATGTTATAATAACATGGCATTGAATAGTACATATAATAATAATTATTATTCTTAAAATGCTTAATGTCATTAATTAAGATTGACAAAATGCTTAATGGTAATAGTTAATCTTATTTTTTAACACCTCAAAAAGTCAAATAATTTAATAAACAATTCTTATAAAATTAAAATATTATTTTGTTATTAAACAAATTAAAACAGTGAACTAATTTACCTGTGAACACCATTGTTTCCTGTTTAACACAATAGTACAGTGCTGTTGTTATTCATTAGTAGATCTGATATTAGAACCAATAGAATATTAGTAAAAAAAAATCAATCATTATCATCAGTCTTTAATGGTGTCCCTTTCAATGTCCTTCTCTCCTCTGTCCAAAATGAGTGAATATGTATTTAATTTCTAAACGCAGCATGCTGACAGCAGTGCTCTACTTGTTTTTCCATGTCTGTCTGATTTGAGGCAGCTCAGAAGTCTGTCAACTAAAGACGTAACAGCTTGTTTTGTCTCTTTTGTCATCTCTGTAGACCATGGAGGCTCAAATTCAATCATTTGGACAGGCTCCATCACAACTGTTAATAGAGCCTCACCCTCCACGCAGCTCCGCCATGCACCTGGTGAGACTTTTTTCTTAGTCTTTTTTGAGACAGCTCTTTTATTGAGATCTATATTACATCTCTTTTATCATGATTTGTCTTTATTACATACCTTTTATGTAGATCAGTATTACACTGTGTGCGATGCACCAAATTTGTATGGCCTCTGCCAAGAAGCGACAAAATCACTAGCAGGTAGTACATAAAATTCAGATTATCATGCAGTAGATGTGGTTAGGACACGGATTTACACCTATCGAGGCTGTCTAGGGTTGGATGTTATACACATCATCACCCAAACTCCTCCCCTTCCTGACAGTCCAAACCAACCCAAAACTGATCCTGAACTATATCCTTACCCACAATCCTGCCCTGTGCTTTTCACCTTGTTTGCTCCATTGTAATTTACCTTTCTAATTCCCTGTCCCTTCCTCTCTCCTTTTACTTCCCTGTTTTTCCTCTTCTTCTTCCTCCCTTCCTGTTCCTGCTCCTCTTTCTCTCTTCTGCTCATCAGTGTTTCCTTCCTCAGAGTCCTCTGATGTTCAAGGACCAGATGCAGCAAGATGTAATCATGGTGCTAAAATTCCCCTCCAACTCTCCCGTCACGCACGTGGCGGCCAACACGCTGCCTCACCTCAGCATTCCTGCTGCGGTCACGGTCACATGCAGCCGGCTGTTCGCCGTCAACCGCTGGCACAACACAGTCGGTGAGCCACAGCATAACAGTTCATCTGAGGATCTTTATTATTGTTCGGAGCAAGTTTTTTCACAAGATTAATTGTATGTTTTTTCCAGGTCTCAGAGGTGCTCCGGGATACTCTTTAGAACAGGCTCATCACCTCCCTATTGAGATGGACTCTCTGATTGGTGAGTTTCTCAGATCATGTGTCCATGTGTTTTTACTTTTTACATCACTAGGGACAGTTCTGAAATTCCTTCAGTTGATAGACAGATGAAGCTTGTTTGTGTCTTTAAACCAAAGACTTTAGATATACAATGACGGTACACTCATATTACTTATGAATGGGAGAAAGTGCAACGTGCAATATGGCAGAATAAGTCCTTCCTTCTAAGTAAAAGAACCAATCACCAATCGGTAAAGTCATCGCGTCACTGCGGCTGCTGTTAGAAGCTCTGGTTCCTGAGACTTAGGACTACATCCAGCCTGAGATATATGCTTTTTAGCATAAGTAACAACATTTATGGAACAGTTTGTCTCAGACTTTGTTGCTGATTTGAAACATGTAGTTTAAATCTGAGTGTGTCAAGCAGTTTTTGAGATTTCAGAATTTCCCAATTCAAACAGATGGGACTTGGATGCCCAAAATAGCTGGCGAGTGAACAGACTTTCCTTGAAAGGGACTTTGCTTTAAACTCAAAACAGACATTTTTTTCAATATTCACACCTGGCCTGTGTTTTCTTTCCCAGCCAATAACTCTGGCATTAGTAAAAGGCAGATCACAGATTTGGTGGATCAAAGCATCCAGATCAACACGCACTGCTTTGTGGTGACAGCTGACAACCGCTACATCCTGGCGTGTGGTTTCTGGGACAAGAGTTTCCGTGTTTACTCCACCGAGACAGGTGCGTGTGTCTTTTGTGATTTTGTATGTCAAGTAACACATATAAAATGCTTTCACTCTTTGTGCTGACCTTGTCACTCCTCATTCAGGGAAGCTCACTCAGATCGTGTTTGGCCACTGGGATGTGGTGACTTGTCTTGCGCGATCTGAGTCCTACATTGGGGGGGATTGTTACATCGTCTCCGGCTCACGAGACGCAACCCTTCTGCTGTGGTACTGGAGCGGACGACACCACATCATCGGAGACAATCCCAACAACAGTGAGCACAATGCTTTTAACCAAATGAGCCATTGATTTGATTAACACAACTCCATGTTCACCAAGGCTGCATTTGATCAAAAATACAATAAAAACAGTAATATTGTAAAATATTGTTACGATTTAAAATAACTTTATTTTCATATCATTTTAAATGTGATTTATTCCTGTGATGCTTTTCAGCATCATTACTCCATTCTTCAGTGTCACATGATCCTTCAGAAATCATTCTAATATGCTAATTTGGTGCTTTAAGAAACATTTCTTATTATTATAAATGTTGGAAACGGTTATGCTGCTTAATATTTTTATGGAAACCATGATACGTTTTTTTCAGGATTATGTGATAAACGGAAAGTTCAAAAGAACAGCAATTTTTTTAATTATAAATCTAATGGTAACATTATACATGTCTTTACTCTCACTTTTAATGTGTCCTTGCTGAATAAAAGTAGTTTCTTTAAAAAAAACTAAAAAAAAAAACTCTTACTGACCCTAAAGTTTTGGGTGGTAGTGTAGTGTATATGATTTCACATACATATGACATATTTTAATATTTATTTGTCTTGTATCGAGATTAAACTACAAGAAAAATGGCCTCTAAAGTTCTTTCTAAATATATTAACAAACATGTTTAATTTTTTCTCCTCTTTATTCCTTTTTTGTTGCACACTTGCATACCTTCTTTATCTCATCCTCAGTTAATGAGTTTTAATTATGTGGCTCTTAATGGAGATTTTTAAGATAGCAGAACCTGACCTTCTGTTGTTTTGTAGGTGATTATCCAGCACCTAGAGCGGTTCTGACAGGCCATGACCATGAGGTGGTGTGTGTGTCAGTGTGTGCTGAACTGGGACTCGTCATCAGTGGGGCCAAAGGTCAGTCTGAGAGGAAGCAGTCTGAATATTAGCATATCTGAAATGAGCTATTTTCAGACTAGTATTG
>RJVU01007007.1:6051359-6150491 GCA_003731715.1 Anabarilius grahami | reverse complement strand
TGTATGCCAAAATCATCAGTATTAAAACAATAAAAGACCTGAAATATTTCAGTTGGTGTGCAATGAATCTAAAATATATGAAAGTTTAATTTTTATCATTACATTATGGAAAATAATGAACTTTATCACAATATGCTAATTTTTTGAGAAGGACCTGTATATGTGCCTGATTTCGACGCCGGGGAAATACGTAAAGCAAATCTGCCTGTGAATATTTTATATAACTATATATCGGTAGGTTTAAATCCGCGTAATCATTTATATCAATGTTATATCGTCATATTGTCCAGCCCTAAAACATGTATAGTTTTATAGTATAGTAGTGAATTGCAGTTATCCATTTGCTTCTTTTGTCTGTAGCTTTCGGCAGTCTTTAAATATACCTCAGGGTTTGTGTCAAAGCTATTTGTTCAGTCAGTCACAAAGCTCTTTCCCGTCTTGGATGTGTTTTGTGTGTTTTTCGCGGCATTCAAGCTGAAAACCAATGCTGCCGCTCAGTCTTTTGCCACTCAGTGGGCGTGACCGCAGCCATAACGGTCGACGATGACGTCACGTGCATACCCTCTATAAACATCATATTCTCTTTGGTTAGGCGTGTTAGGCTTGTCAGCCCCCTCCGAAATCATATTTACTCTCATAACTATATTAATTTTAAGTAATTATTCAATTGATAAAGGAATGAATCAGTCAGCCAGTAAAACGAAATGCTTTCTGTGGAAGACAGATGCTACTGCATGTGCTGAAAGAGGCGAGCAGGAAATGTAGAAGCAAACCCATGAATTAATGATTCCTCTGATCAGTATGCTTAACCCTGGCTTAATATTATAATTTAAAACACGTTTTAATTTATCTAAATGTCTGCAATGTTTTAATTGGAAAGTTTTTACATGGTTATAAAAATTCTGTATAAGTTATTTTTAGGTTATTTTAACTATATGCAGTGCATAATAAAACAAATTTAACATTTCTTTCACTTGATAAACTGTTAATTAAATAATAATAATAGCCTATTAAGTGAATACATTAACATCAATACATTCTTTTTATAACTGAAATATTTTGACATTTAACACATAATTGCATTAAAGATGATTGTGAATACATGTATGGCAAGTGCAAATGCGTGTATAAACCATATGCTAGTGCATACGCTAACTATGATACAGACATTAATGGTCATTATAACCTAGTTTAGCATTTATCATAACATGATTTCGTAGGAATGGTAATCAGGCGCTAAAGAGAGTGCCTATTAAAAGTTATTTGAGCCAATGTCCCGCTCTTCTTATTACTATATTTTGAATGAACCTGGCGGATTCTAGTGGCCCCTAGTGGTGAGGTGGTGTCGGCAGGGCTGGAGGTCATAAAAGCTCCCGAACGACCGTGAAATAAAGTGATAAATGAATAGCCTAGGTCAAACAGCATCAATAAACAACAACAAAATGAGGTTATGGTATATTTTTTAATAAGATAATGTCTCAAATTATAATGTAAGAGCCACTCTGTGTTCCATGCACTAATGAGAGAATACAATGACACCGTAAGCAGGGCTATGAGTTACTAGAACACCTCTTACTGAACTTCAGGAACACTCAACCCTAATCTAACCTCCTGACACCAACAGCAGCGCTTCTCATTACACAGCACTACCACTGAATGAATGTCCTGCATTAATGAAATGGAATTAATCAGAACGAACCGTTGGCATTTGTATTTCCAAGAGCTGACCCTGTAGTAAGGAATGTTGCTTATGTCTTTCCCTCAATGCACTTGTGCTTATGTTCCATATACTTAAAAACTGCAAAAATGGTTAAATGTGACTTACATTGTCTAGATAAGATAAAGAAATATATTGTCAATATCAAAATAATTGAAATTATATTATTTACACTGATTACAAAACAAGGTCCCAATCTCACGTATGAACAAGTGCTGTGCGTCCAGTACTGTGACCACAAAGGGAAGGAAATCCAGATACAAGTTTATCTCTTAAGAGGTATCGGCAATTCAAACCATTTTCTGCTTAGAAAGGTTTTTGGAAACACGGCATACTAATTATCAGGAATGACATTTGCTAATCAGTTATAGTGTCCTTACAGTTTCCTTCTGGAGCATATGAACAATACCGGACCAATAAAAACATCAAATTTCTAAGGTGCTTCAACAGAAAAAGAGGACATTTTTGAAGTTGAATAAAAAAAGGAAATGTATTCTTTATGTATAAATAGATGAAAAAGTTATTATAATGACCATAAATAAACAAGAAACTCCCTTCTTGACGGTCATCGTTTACCCTGCACCTTTATGTTATCGGATTACAAAATGGTTCGGTTCAGTTCATCAGTCCACTCGGCCGCGTTCCGAATCCTCATAAACCCTTCTCCTCTTTTAGTGCCCTTTCCACTCGCTCTCTTTCCTTTCAATGCTAGAAAGGGGAGAAGAGGGAGCGAACAGTCTCCGTGGAGCAGGCGGAAAAGTCTTCAGACTCGGGCGTGGTGGTGGTGGCGGCGGTGGTAGAGGGACATGGACTGGATAATAGGGCTGGAGCAGGAAGTCCAGTGGGCGGCTGGGACGTGGGGTCGAGGTACAGACCGGGGCACAGACGGGGCGTAAAGGCTGGAATGTGGAGGCTACAGGTTGGCTGGGTGGTCCAGGGAGCTGCGCTCACATTCTGGTGGCGTCCTCGTCTGAAAATCTGCCTCTCCTTATCAAGAGCGGTGGTCTGATGGAGGAAATAAGGAATTTTATTGTAAGTTACAATAGATTTTGCCATGTCATTCCAATTTTGTATTATGTCTGAGACAGAATGTCCAAACTCAAAGAAAGTGGAGAGTTGTCAAAGCTTGGACATTCTGCTTGGACGTTGGACATTATGTCTTTAGAAGACATATATACACTGGAATAATATGAGGGTGAAAACAATAATAATAATAATAAAATTAATTAAAATTATTTTAAAAAAATGACATTTGACATTCAAAATAATAATAACAATTTAAAAGTAAATACACTAATGTTCAAAAGTCTGGTGTCAGTAAGATTTTTTTTTTAATGTTTTTGAAGTCTCTTATGCTCACCAAGGCTGCGTTTATTTAATTAAAAATACAGTAAAAATGGAAATATTGTGAAATATTTTTACAATTTAAAAGACCTGTTTTAATATATTTTAATTTATTCTGTATAATATATAATAATTTATTCTGAAAAAAAAGCTGAATTTTCAGCATCATTACTCCAGTCTTTAGTGTCACATGATCCTTCAGAAATCGTTCTAATATGCTGATTTACTGCTCAATTTTTTTAATTATTATTATCAATGTTGAAAACAAATGAGCTGGTTAATATTTTTGTGGAAACGGTGATACATTTGTTCAGGATTCTTTAAAGAATAGAAAGTTCAGCATTTATTTGAAATAAAGATCTTTCGTAACATTATAATTGTCTTTACTGTCACTTTTGATTCATTTAATGCATCCTTGCTGAAAAAAAGTATTCATTTCAAATAAAAATCGTATTATTTACCCCAAACTTATGAACAGTAGAGTACATTTAATACTAATAAATACATGTAATAAATATATTTATTAAAAGTGAATTTCTACTAAAAAGTAAACATTAGGGACAACAGTGGGACTGGTTGCTGAGCATATGTTTTTCTGCACAAGGTTGAAGGTCATGAGAAGCTGGTTAGAAGCAGGACAGTGACACAAGCAGCATGTTCAGGTAAAGAGCACATTAAAGTATTGCCATGATGTTGAAGCAGATCATGCACATTCTCTCCACCTGTTCTGAGCACGTTCACACACATGGGCTGAATGAATGTAGATGGCCAGAGCGCAGCAGCCATCTTTGATCATGACATGAGCAGGATTCAGTGCTCACACTGGGGTTCGACAAGACAGGGGCTGGCGTGCTACAGTGGACACATGTCGTTACCTTATCCAAAACATGCCCGGGTTCTGATAGAAATCCAACGACCCTGATCTCTGGATGGAAAAGTCATGGTCGAGCTAAGCGAAGAAAAATCAGTGGAGCTCAATGAACAATGCTCAGATAACATTATAGATACACTCAAATCATCAGCGGTAGTATTCACAGTATATTTCAACTGTCACACTTGGTGTCTGGTCTTTAATGTTTATTCTTAACGTCAGGCATGAGAACAGAAGCTGTTTCTGGTGTCAGTGTGGGCTTACCGTCATGACAGACACTCCTGGGGTGTTGTTGCTGGGTTTGGGCCCGGTGTTAAAGTGCTTCTTGATCTTTCCTGCCACTGACAGCTGGTGCTCGTTTTCTGACAGACCGTCATTCTGAAACAGCCATTGATCTGATCAGTTACTGTAGTTATTAAACAAGAGGACTAAAATGTGTTTAGACTATGTCATTGTTAGAATTTATCAATAAAGATTCATATACAGCCGAGTTTAATCTGAACTACTCACAGTGACCCAGGGATGTTCCAGCACCTGCAGCGCTGTGTATCTCTGATCCACTTCCACCTGCAGCATAGACACGATCAGCTCCTGAGGAGACGGACGGGACACACAGAGTTAGTGCCAAATCCAAATACCAATAAATACATATTAATGCTCATGACCTTAAATTGGTGAACACAATGACCACATTAAATATTATTATTATAAATAATTAAATAATTAATTACTAACTAAATTATTAATTAAAATAAATAATTATTATAAATAATATGATAATAAATAAGTAGGATTTTAAAGCAAAATAATGTAATAAGTAATGTATAAGCTTTTTAAAGGAATTCCATTTGATTTTGAACATTCTACATTTCTAAATTAATTTGTCTATAGTGATACACTATTTCCTAGTCAAGAAAATAATATATCACTATAGACAAATAAAAAAAATATCATATTATTAATTTAATCATTTTATTTTGCTTTAAAAAAACATATTATTTAATATCACATTATTTTGCTAAAAAAGCCCATATATTATTTTTCATATTATTTTGTTGTTGTTGTTTTCAAAAATACCCACATATTATTTATTATCATATTATTTTGCTTTTAAAAAAGCTCACATTATATTTATTATCATATTATTTTCCTTTTTTTAAATCCACTATTACATATTCCACTTACTTTGGCTGAGTTGGATACATTGTCCCAGTACGGGGTAGGGAATTCTAACTGTCCCAGCAGTATCTGGTCGAACAGAGCTTCTTGATCATCAGTGCTCCTGAAATACAGAGTGCGACTTCAAATATACATCAACAGGGGGAGCTCCTTGCATTGAGTTCACGGATAGTACCACAGATAGCCACAGGGAGGCGCAATAACATCTTACGTAACCTTACAGCTTTGATTACATTACTCAGTGCACTACATACCAGCAAGAATGTATTTAAGAATGAATCTTTGACATGTGACCCACCTTTTTTTTTACTGATTAATTCATTGTTTTGATGGTAATTACAGGATTTTTTTTAAACAACTTTGAAAAGCATAAAACATCAAAAAATAAAAATAATCTTTAGCCACATTTTCTCATACACACTGAACTTACCCACGAAATGGAGGAAAGCCACAGAGGAGAATATATGTGATGACTCCAGCGGCCCAGATATCTACCTTAAGGCCATACCTACAATACAGCAAATGAAAGGGTGTTGTTTTAGTTTTATTGCTCTAAATAAAAGAATCATAACAATCACTACTCTATGCTTAATAACATCACACTAGTCCATGAAAATATCACACATTCAATGATCCAGATTTGTGCAAACATGCTAAAATATTCACCCGGTCTCTGCGATAATCTCTGGTGCTACATATGTGGGTGTTCCACAGACAGTGTACAGGGGTCCGTCTACCACGGTGGCCAAGCCAAAGTCACCAAGCTTCAGCGATTTGCTTCCATCTTGATGCTCGTACACCTGTGAATCAAAGCGAGGAGCAATATTAGATCTGGGAGCAAAATCAACCTAGATCCTTCAAAGCAATCTCTGAAAATGACATATGTGCAGATCAGTGTCAAAAATATGCACTCGCTTCAAATAAACAGATATTTGTGCATTTAATGTCTTTAACCTAAATCCCACTGATGCTAAAAAGGAACCAAATCCATTGAGCATCCTAAGCTTGGCTGGCTTTGTGTTTGCTGTTATATAATATGTAAAGTGGTGTGTTATAAAAAAAAACTCATTCTGCATTGCAAGGTGCATTTGACATGCATGCTTCCAGCCACAAGCAATTATCTTCGACACACCGAGAGTGAGCGAGCGCATATGTGAGCCA
This sequence comes from Anabarilius grahami, assembly GCA_003731715.1. NCBI lineage: Eukaryota > Metazoa > Chordata > Actinopteri > Cypriniformes > Xenocyprididae > Anabarilius > Anabarilius grahami. The sequence continues at coordinate 6,144,219 of RJVU01007007.1, read as the reverse complement.
GTGCACGGCTCTTTCTAGTTCACTGGAGTGGATTTGAGAAACAGAGTCTTATTTACTGCTACCAGAACACATTTTCAATTGTAAGTTTCACAGCTTCAATAGACAAATTTGCAAGCTCATAAACAGGGCTTAAAGGGATAGTTCACCAAAAAATTTTAATTTAGTCTTTACTTACTCAGCTTCAAGTTGTTCCAAACCTATATGAGTTTCTTTCTTCTGTTAAACACAAAACAATATATTTTAAAGAATGTTGGTAACCAGACATTTGACCTAAACCCATTGACTTCCACAGTAGGAAAAAAATACAATGGAAGTCAATGGGTGCCGTTAACTGTCTGACCAACATTCTTCAAAATATCTTCTTTTGTATTCAACAGAAGAACAAAACTCATACAGGTTTCGAACATCATGAGGGATGAGGGTGAGTAAATGATGACAGAATTTTCATTTTTGGGTGAACTATCCCTTTAAGGTTTTAATGCACTGGTCCATTTTGAGATTTTGGCCTGTTTTGCCTCCATAATTTGCCTTCTTTCAGACTAGCGGGAAAAACATCCAAAATACACATTTAAGTTTTAATTTTATTACACTATCTATTTGTCCACTTCAAAAGCACTTATCATTTTCCAATCTATATTCTGAAGTTTTTACAAAGGGGTTTGTTTATATATAAATTTGCCTGATTTATATAATATAGATATTTTTTTTCTGGCTGTTGACAGTATTTTCTGATTTATGGAGTAATAAAAAGTAATTTACAATGTAAAGCTACCTTTAACTCTAATATGCCAAAAAAAGAAAGGAATTTTGAACCTGGCTTAATCCAAAATTCCGATTTATGTTCTGGACATTTATGCAAATGAGTGCATATTTATTTAGATAATGCCTCATTTGAATATTTATTCATAAAATGTCAGAAAACTTGTAATACAAAACAATTGTCTTAAATGTACTGATTAATCAACTGGGGAACTTGAAGTATGGTGATATCTAATTGTTAACAGTTTTACCCTATTCCCCTGTGGTGTCTTGCCTTAATAAACAACGCTTCCATCTTAAATCAGTAGAGGAAGTGGCTGCGTATCAGCCATTGATTCATGAATGATGCTCTGGTAAAAGGTTCATACGAGAACAGCCTTGGAGAACAGTACAGTCTGTGAACTGTCAATGTGTGAGTCACATCTCAGTTCTTCCGCTGCAGAAGTGATATCACACATATACAGTCAGCCTGTAGGTGGCTGGTCTAGACTCAGTCAAAGAGCTCGCAGCAATCATCTCTCTTTCTCCAAACACACTTATATAGTTCCAACCCACAAGACCTATGAGTTTCATCCGTTCCTTTCCTCTACACAACACGTACACACAGGAACACATGTTTGTGGAGGCTGGTGATCTTTAGGATGTGATAACAACAGCGCTTTAGTGTTAGACATGAGATATTTGCTCAAGATGTCATTCTCAAAAGTATGTTTTGGAAAGGAAGGAAAGAAGGAACGATGGCGTGTTGATATCTTACCAAAAGGTTCTCTGGCTTGATGTCTCGGTGAACGATGTTAAGGCTGTGTAAGTACTTAATAGCATTGGCCAGGTTGTACAGCATGCCACTGGCGTCCCGCTCAGTGTATCTGTTGGCGGAGGTGATGGCATCAAAAAGATCTCCTCCCTAAAAATAAGAACAAAGTAAGAAATTGAGTAGTCGTCTTCACTGTATTAAATATGCATTGATTCTTATTAATGCTACTAAAGCTATACAGCCAAGAGAAGTGAGTATTTTATCGTGGGAGTATTTTATTTTTGTAATTTGATTAACATTAACAGCTTAGACGGCAGCAGGTATATTAGGCTGCTGTCACTTTAGGGCCTAATGCACAGATACAATGCACATCCGATTTCTTTCCCAACTGTTTAGGTTAACCAACTGTGTCTACGTGAATAATCGGCAAGACTGCCATTTTGACATATTTTTGTGTGTATTTGATTTGAGCGCGCTCGTGTCAGTCATCGCGAGTACAGCACTGAGTTCTTATTGCGCTTAATAAGAGCAGGTTCGCGTTTTTTGCATTAAAAAACACAAGATGCAGGGCAGTGGAATGGGGGAAAAAAGCAAGGTCTCGAGACTCATTTTTAGCATGAGTGCCACGTTTTCAGAATGTACGAGAACGCATGTGCGAGACGCAAAGGGTCAAAGAAGTCTGTCTTGCGCGTTTTAAATAGAAAAACAATGGGAAAACAGCGCAAAAATACATTCTGTGTGAACGGCCCCTAAACCATTTTAACATCAAGCACTTCTTGCGCTTTATTTTCTCATTCAAGCATTTTTAAGCACATTTGCTTATCTACGGTATTAGAAGAAAAAAAATCAGACGGAGAATCTCACCTGCGCATAAGCAACTTCTTTCCACTTGACTGGTTAGACTCTCAACTTACTCCACCCACACACGTACAGTGGAGAAAATGTCAGAGACAGAGACTGTTATCTCTAATATCTATCCTTAAAGAAGTTCAAATTTGCAGTATGAGAATGAAAATGGAATTAACGCAGATGTCACGTAAAACCTGCAAATCGATGGATGGATGAATAAATCGAAAGTAGATCTGTACAATAAATCAAATCGCGACAAGGTCTGTGAATATTAAAGCGCAAAATGACTGCTATATAAATAATCTGCTTGTTCTGCATGTCTTTGTGTGAATGAGCTGCGCCGTTTCGTCTACTACATACTCGAGTGCGCGTGACGCTCGTGGTGTTTTCAGTGTCTGCCGTCTCACAATATGAGGATGTGAACACATGAACATCTCCAGAACTTCTCTGAGAGAAGGCTTAATAAACATTTTGATCATTTTATTAGAGAAAAACTATTGTCAAATACACTCTGAAACTCAAAGGTCTTCACTACAACCCGTCAAAATAAAAGTTTGGTTTAACTTGAAGAAATTATGACAGAAATATATTACTATTATATTACTATTACTATATTACTATTGTACAATAGTATGTACTTTATTATTTAAGGAATATAATTTTTGTCCATGTTTGAACTTAAATCTCTAAAATAAATAAATAAAAAGAATAAAATTTGTTACATTTTCATTTGATTACATTTTAAAACATTAAATTGTTAGTTTTATGCATTAATTTGATTACCACAGTTTTTGATAATATATTTGTATTAAATCCAAAAATTAAAAATTATTTTTCTGACTAAAATACATTTCATGGGACTCTATTATTCTTAAAAAACAATTTAAATTATTAATGATAAAAATAAGTTGTTCATCTAATCCACAATCAATTATTACATTTAAATGATTAGACATGTTTTTGATGATTGAAATTTGAAAAAACATAACAAATGGTTTCAAGTTTGCTATAATAAAGCATTTGTTCAACCAAAAAACAAAGCAATGTGGTATTTCCACATTCACAAAATGATCTACATCACAAGAGTTTTCTTGAGGTCGAGCAGTTTATACACAGCAGGCGGAAAGTTCATGGTGGCCTGGTTTGCCGTTCGTGTGGCAGAAATCCCCTCAAAGAGTCGAGTAAGTAGAACAGCAGCTTAAAATAACACTCGGTTCAACACAGCCAGCACAACTGCACAAGGCGGCCATTACATGGACCCACCAAGAGCTAAAATTCATCTGGAACTCCTCAAGATGTTTAAAACTCTGTAACTGGAGTTTTGATTTACATTTGTTTTCACCTAGGGTTTGAACAGGTGCATTAAAATGCTATAGTACACACCTTTACAAGCTCCATGACGAGGTAGAGTTCACTGTAAGTGTCCATTTCCTCAATCAGCAGCACAATGTTTGGATGTTTCACTCTTCTTAGGATAGCCACCTCATTCTGGATCATATGCTCCTGTGCAGGAGAAAAAAATCAGAATAAAAATGTATTGTATAAATGTTCATAAAAATAGAAATATAAGCATTTTATTGACAATTTCATAATGCTTCCATGTCTCACCTTCCCTCTGCATTTGCCTTTGTTGATGATCTTCAGAGCGTACGCTCTGCCAGTCGAGTGCTCCACGCACTCATGGACCACCGCAAAATTCCCGTCTCCGATCATTCGGCCGACTTTGTACCGATCTGAAATGGAGCTTGGGACTGTGGGAATCGGCGTCTCCTCCAAGGGCTCGGCTGCAGACGGTAAGGAAGAAAATTAGAGCAAGACTGAGTGGGCCTCATTCAGAATCTGTTTTTATGACTGAAATCTCTGTAGGCAGTTGAGGAATTTGATTCCAGACCAACATTCCTAGTCTGAGAATCTCTTTGAATGCAGCTCAAAGAACAAGACGATAAACATGTATTCGGTTCACACCTCATGCGTCTTTCATTAGTGCGTTACAGTCAGCTACACCATGTACACTGAAGCGGAAATGATGGTATAATGAACACCTATGCAAAGCCTTCAAATGTTGACCTTCACTGCAGACATACTCTTGAGACATTGAGCAACTATAAAGCTTTCATAAGTAAAGGGCCTTCTCATTAATAAATTCATCAACCTGCCATATCTGCATAAGATCACAGTTCTTGAACAGCACAAATTTAGGCCTTGATCTCTTTGTAAGGAAGTCTGAATACATGTATATTGCATGGTCATGCATAATGGTCGATTGACTGCCATGCTTAAAGGGATAGTTCACAAAAAAATGAAGATTATCCCATTTTCTTTCCGACGAACACAATCAGAGTTACATTAAAAAGTTTCTGGCTCTTCCTAGCTTTATAATGGCAGTGAATGGGGCTCCACATGGGTCCAGGGGGTTAATAAATGCCTTTTGAAGCGAAGTAATTGGGTTTTTGTAAGAAAAATATCTATATCGTATTTATAAGAAAATATTGTACCTAAAAATATAAACTATAATAACTGGCTTCCAGCAACGGCCATATGCAAGTAGAGTTCCGGTGGAGGAGTGACCTCAGACCCGATGTATGACGTAGGAGTTGTGTAAGCTTAGACGCCTCTCGCAGTTCAAACAAATAGGGCTGGGCAACAAACTCAAGCTCTTCATCTCGTTTATCGAAATCCTCCGACATTTCTCTTTAAAAAAATCTCGTTTTAGACTTCTAATTCAAGACCGGTGTTTTGTTTTGCTCTATCCTCTGCTCTTTCACGTTCGCCAATACGTCATTCGTTTGGTCAGAGGTCACTCTTCCAGAACTAGACTCGTGTACGGCCACTGACAGAAGCCAGTTATTACAGTTTATAAAGTTTTAAATATAGATATCTTTCTTACAAAAATGCATCGCTTTGCTTCACAAGGCATTTATTAACCCCCTGGATCCATGTGGATTACTTTTATGATGGATGCACTTTTTTTGGACTTCAAAATCTCAAGCTCCCTTCACTATCATTATAAAGGGAAGAGCCAAGATGTTTTATAATATAACTTCGATTGTGTTCCTCTGAAAGACGATGAGTAGGCTTGAGGGTGAGTAAATCGTGGGATAATTTTAATTTTTGGGTGAACTAACCCTTTAACAGTCTAAACCTAGTGATGCTATTGTTAACTAAAACTGAAACTATAAAAAATCTTTTTTGTGCTAAAGCTGAAGTAAAACATAAAAAATGCAAACATTGAAAAAAACAAAACAAAAAAAAACGTAAACCTAAAAATGTTTTTATTCCATTTAGTAGCCAAGGCAAAAATAAAATTTTTGTTTACGTTTTTCAATTACAAAAACTGAAATAAAAATAATTTTAAGCTAAATAGAAACATTAAAAAAACGAAATAATAAAAAAATGACAAACGCACGTGTCAAAATTACTTTAAACGACAAAATATAAAAATCTCATTATACAAATAATTCTAAATAATTAAAATAAAACTGTCTAAACCAGCTTCGCTCGATCTCTTACCATCGCTCACAGACCCTTCCTCCTCATCCATACTGCAGACTTTGGTAGAGGCCAGAGACGCAGAGGAACCGCTGTGCTGGGATCCCTGTGAGGAAGAGAAGATGCCATTAAACCAGAAACCAACTACATTGCAGTACATGTTCAGGTGTGTGACAGAAATAAGTCCAAAAACCACCGACAACCACCTAATTTCAAAAATACAGAAACTGAGAAACCGCTCCCTGGGTATTTCGCTCACTTTCTACCTGTGCTGGATATCCTCAAACTGCCGCGTGTGCTATTCCCGTCAAGAGACGGTCGGCACCCTCGGGACACAATCCTCATTCTCACTTTTAAACACAGCAGCACCGTGTTAGGACAAAACCAGTTAGCGCATCAGTGTTTCTTTGCTGGTTTCCATGGCAGCACCAAGTGTGAGCGGAGTTACTGGCTGTGCTGTAAATTGGTTTTCGCTCCCGGTTGCCGCCAGTCAGGGTGCAGGGACCCTTTCAAGTCCACGCGGAGTGTAATTGGAATGATGTCTCCAGGAGCACCGCGCTTTCCTGACTGCTGGGAGAACTCAAATGGATTTGATTGGACGGTAGCGGAGCGCGAGAGCTGCCCCGGTCGCACCTCAGAGGGACGGCGGCGGTGTAAGGAGCTGCTAATGGCGAGAGCGAAGCGCAAATATGCCGAGACGAAACAGTGGATGGGTCAGGGAGGGTCAGCACTCCTACACACACTGTTTTGATAATGTCGGTTTGAGTGGATGCATATGAGACGGGCAAGGCAGGGCTGTTGTTTAAGTGTCATCAGAAACAGTTTTGACTCGAGAGAGTGTGAGTGTGCGCGCGCGCACGTGTTTCCGCATCCTTTTTCTATTTCATTCAGATCACAGTTTGTCCTGGCGCTATCAAAACTCTTGTTACCATGGAAACTGTTGGAGTGTACTAATAATATTTTCCCTCTGCGAGACAGGAAGCAGCCAGAGACGAGCCCATATAAGGCATCTTCCTGTTTCCTGGCTGAATGCTAGGTCAGATCACTCCAAACAGATTTTCACTGAATTTCTGTGCTCTTTCTCAGGAGCGAAAACAAACAAAACGTATTCAATCCTTTATTCTTTTTGATATGCCTCTCGTTTAATTTTAGAATCCACTTATCAATATTACGTTATGTTATATCCATGTGCACATGCAAATGTAAGTAGGCCTACTCAGTTGCATAATAGTCTGTTATTCAGCATCTGCGCAATTATGATGCTCATAACACAAATTTACCTCAATGATCCCCGATTTAGTGTCGCGGTAACACTATCAAACCATTCTTTATAAGTGAAACAATTAACAGGCTCAGTATCAATAACAATGACGCATTATTACATTTTAAGGTCACTCTTGTCGTTTTTGTTGCAGACTAATTACATAATGGCTTGAATGACTGATTTAATGCCTGAGATGATTTTGTTTGGTGGAGCTTGTGATGCAATGGGGAAATTTAATGCAATGGCCGGGCAGGATCCTGCTGTTTTCATCAGAATCGCTGCTACTCATTCCCTCGCTCTGGAATCTCTGAGGTTTTTGGGAAGAGATGTAGACATGCTTCTTAGCTGCAACTCCATTAGGACTCCATAAGAGTCACTTCAGGACATGGTAATTACACCTGTAATCTAACTAACTCTACGACCGACCACATTCATTTGTTCTTGAAATGCAGGACCATCATTAACGCTAATGATTGTGCAGTGCAAAATACAAAATTTGGGATAAATGAAATGTGATTAAAGCAACCAAACAGTCGCAAATAAACCGAAGAGGACCGAAAAGATTTTGTAAAGAACACCCAGTTGAACTCGTATTAGATAAAGAGACTTACTGTTTAATGTATTTAGCATCTTCATTCATACGTGCGTGATGGAATGGTTTCATGACATGCTTTATGGAAAATAAACATAATTCTAGACAACACATTAAAAACAATGACCAGAAAATGACATGATCTTCTCTTCCTACACATGAAAACCTCGAAGAATTATGATACAAAACTAATAGAAAAACAGAGATAACTGCATGATTGACAATAAAGCAAAGATATACAGGACAAAATAACTGAGCAGAAACAATAAGGTACAACAAACAGCAAAAAAATGAGAACCAATGGAACACAAGAGGACTGAAAACTACTGCACAGACAGAGAAAAAGAAGTGGTAATATTTACATGGTATCAGACAGAATACAAGATGTCTATATTCTGAAATGAATATGAAGTGACCAGTTAAAGGAATAGCTCACTCAAAAACGAAAACACTTGACTTGAGACTATTAATTTGTAAATCAATGTTTATGGAATGAATGAAAACACATGCACACATACACACAATGTCATTTAAACATCCAAAATGAAAAAATACAGGTGAAAAAACACCAAAGGAAAATGTGAGGAGCATGCAACCCAACAGACAGTTTGAGGAACATCATTACATAGAGAATGTGTTTTTATGAAAATCTGAATTTGAATTGGCCACACCCACATTCACAGGATGTGGAACTAAGAACAGGAATCATTGTCCATCAAAACAACGAAATAAGAAAAAGAAGGAATTCTGCATCCTGTTTGCTACCTCAAATCTGAAAACAGGTGCATTCTCAATTCAATCCTGAACAGCACTCAACTTTGATAGAGAGAGACAGGTGTGATTTTGAGAATGATGCTGAGCTTAATGGCCTCACTTTTCATGTTACGCAACACACAAAACACAGCCTCCCTAGTTAACCAACCATACAAAACTGACAAACAAAATCTCCATTTAATCTCAGCTTTGATAAAAATGAAATCGCAACCTCATTTATCTCGATCCCACCTTGTTTACCCTGACTGAGATGGATTAGCACACTACGAATCAAGTTTCATTCCTGTTTTAGATGTGTTTTGACATGGATTAAAAATGTATTTGTCGCCATTGCATCAATTGTTCCATATTCTTCCCTAGAGAAATGGAGGGTTCATGGAAAAAAAGAGAGATGAAGAAGGGGATATGCCTAAGGATACAGAGGCCACACACACACGTATATATTCCCAGTATAGAGCCTCCACTCTTGTGTGCCTCATTTCTGAAAGTGGGTCATGCATAGAATCCAATTCACAGCCCAGGCTCGAGCGGTAAAGCTAATTAATAATAAATCAGTAGTAATGATCAGTGTTTAAATCATTCAAGTGGAAGCAGTAAGGTCATTTAAAACTGTAGCATAAGCAATCAGAGATGGATTATAATGGGTAATCTTTGGATTTTCAGGAGAATGTATTGCTAGCGGAGAACTGCTGTAATCACACACATTAGCAATGTATTTGCGTACACTGCAAGCTAATTGAGTAACCAAACCACAAAGCAGCAATAACAACATTCGGAGACTCATATAAATTCATAAGCCAGATAAAGAAGTGCCTGCTTCTTCCGAGCCATTTGGAGAGAACATTCAGTTCTTTTGCATTTGTATCATATTTATGTAAATGTTTTTTCTCCCTCCTTCATTCACAGAACTCCACTGGAGGGAGGAGGGGTGGGGTTCAAAGCCTGACCCACTTATGCAGGAGATGGTTGTAAAGACGCTGAGATGCGTCTCTGCTTTGGGCAGATCTGACTGTCCCAAATTCTCATTCTGCAACAGCAATGAGCTGAGAGCAAAGCCATCTGACAGAATCAAACCGCAGAGAGATCATCCAACTTCAAGAGCGCAGACTGCGGTGCGAGATAACTGAAAAGTATGAGGAGAATCTGAGTCTTTCCTAGTGGGTGGAGGGCGAACACAAAGTGCCGAGCACGTCTCTGTCTCTCTGCCGGCACGTTGACTCAATCACTTTTAGAATCATTAAAAGTCAAGTCTCTTCCACAACAGGAAGTTTAGCCAATTCTATTCAAATCTGGAACAAATTCGAATATATAAAGTTGAACATATCTGTACTTTCTCTTAAAAGTGCAGTCAAAATTTTTTTGTTTATATTAGTGAGGATTCAATGTCATTTTCAGTTTTCAGCTATAGTGCTACTGTAGAAATACCCTATTTGTAGTAAACAATTAATTTATTCTCTGAGCAAAATGATTCGATAATAGTAGGGTCACCAAGAAAAAATTTGTAGCATTCTGCTGGTCATGTGATCTCAACATGGTGGCACCAATATGGCAAACCATGTAAAATAACGTTTATTATACTACTTGCTTTTATTATGATTCTGAATATGACTGAAATCTTCCTGTATGAGTGTATATGATTCAAAAAATACATATAATAATGTTGTTTCTTTACGGGTTAACGTTAAAGTTATAGTTTGTAGGCGAGATTTGCTTGGTTACAAACATTATTCCAAATAACTTCCTTTGTGTTCAGCAGAACAAAGACATTTATACAGGTTTGGAACAACTTGAGGGGGAGTAAATGATGACAGAAGTTTCATTTTTGGGTAAACTATCCCTTTAACAGGGGTCCACTTTTAAGAGAAAGCACTATCTAAAGGAAAGAAATGACCAGTGACTTCTCTATGAGCCTACACCGTCAGAACCTATTTAAGGTCAGAGGAAAGCTCCAGTTTGATAGTGGCTAAGAGTTTTGATTAATCCATACTGGGTCAATATCAGCACGTGATTTCACTAGGCTGTAAAACAGAACTTTAACTGCCTGCAGCTGGATCTGAAGAGTCCCAAAAGCTCAACATTTTGAACATTTGGATGCTGTAGTAGTGCATTTTAGTCATGGAGAGCTAAGAAGAGAATGGAAGACTCTTAAGAGAGAGACAGCGAGACAGTCAAAGTAATCACTATAGGATTTAAGGCTCATATTATAACCTAAGAGAGAAACTCTGGACTGGGAAGGAGAAGTTTCACTGCATTAAACCTCTTTGCATTAGTCTATCAATTGCAGGATTAGAGACACTTTGATTTGGTCACGTGCACAAACTCCTCCCAAACACACACAAACTGGCCTCTGAAACCAAATGGTAATGCGTTTCTTGGTGGGAAAAAATTAATAAATAAACACTTTCTGGTGAGTTGCATGTTCCTTCAACAGCATGTTTCATGCAATTTCTCTTTCTCCGCTAAACAGTCTCAATCAGGATCCAAAATTAGCACTTGCCAAGCACCAAATGTGAGTAAAAAGTGTTTTGGTGAGTAAATAAAACATTATTCGCCAGTGGGCTGGTAATATTATTAGAAACAGCAGTATATTACATGATTTGAAACAAATTGTAAGAACTATAGTCATATTTTCAATGATGCGAGCAATTCAATCAATTATGTCTTTGACTTGTACTTCAGTGAAAAAAGTTCGGAAAAATCTAATGCAGGAGGCTTTTTTCTTCAGAACTCCATGTGGTGACACTTATCAGGATATTTCTCACATTAGGTTAAAAAAAAAGAAATTATTACAAATAAAATCATGAATATGATGCTGCAAGTGACACAACTTGCTCTACTTGTCAATCTGTGAGGGGAAAAAATGCTAAAAAACAAAATAAAATATATATTTTTAAATACAAATCATGAAAAATACAGCCTCATGGGTAAGAAATATTTATGGTACTTATGGTCAATTTTCTCAAATACTCGCCATTGGCAGATAATGGCAAAAGTTAATTTTGGATCCTGGTCTCAATGTTACTTGATGATTGCTGCTCTACTACAAGCAGAAGTCAAGCTCAAAGTCCACTAGAGACAGAAAGAGCACATAAAATCTCCAAAAGTGTTGGCCCAGACTAAGGATTGACTGTGGATCATAGCGCCACTTTGAAGAAGTGGGGAAGTTAAGCTGTGCTGTCAATGATGGCCTTGTCCATTTCCTGAGAACATAGAAGGAGCGCGTTATATAGAGCCCGAGATGGTGGCGGAGGGCAATAGGATGTTCTATCTAAGTGGAGATGGGTCTGAACACTCAAATCACACCATATACTGGATAAACACTGTATAAAGGACACAATTTAAGATGTTTAGATGATAGATGATATCAAAGGCACCAGATGGACAGCAGAGGTTTATGTTTATATGAGCTAATGTAAAAACTTGGCCTGTGAGTGTGTATTAGGGTGACTGAAGAGAGAATGTTGTCTTACCCTGCGTTTCTTCAAGCTCCCCGGGCTGGTGGGGGACTGACTGGGCGACTTTGCAGAATGGGGTGTGGACAGCTGACTAGCTGGGGTCCCATTCACTACAAAGGGAAAGAGGAAAAATGCTTGAGTTCATTAAAAATAAAAGTGCACAAAGTTTGTGAATGAAGCCCAGCAAATATTCCATGAGCCCCCAGGAGGCTGCCAGTGCTCTTATATTCAAAGAGTGAGATTTTCAAAAGCCTGTCTGTGAGTAAGAAGAGAAGAAATTGCCCACACAGCTGCTACTGCTTCCCACATTCGCATCCCTAAACAAATCCTCTTTGGATAGAGTGCCACACACCCAGTGGCACAAATCCCTCCGTTTCTACACACTCACATCTTCCAAGGTCCATCAGTCATGGTATGACTGAGAAGATCCGAACTCTCAGTCAACACCAAGCTGATTCATATTCACAGGCTACAGCCTGTATTTGCTGATACAGATTAGGAAGCATCTCTTGCCAGTTTAACACTCTCTCATATGTTACAATGTCACCAGGACATAAAAAACATCCTTTGTCAAAACAGACCATCAGAATTTAAATAGAATAGCAAAAATAAATATTAGATTTGTAACAGCACCATATTCTTTCTTATTCACTAAAAGCAGCAGCTATGAGTGTATGAATGAATGGAGAAGGTCAAAGCTTGTAGTGAAGTTATATAAAAAATAAACCAATGTGTTTTCATGCAATTAATTTTTAAATACATAAAAATTCTAAAATATTAATTATGAACTAGGCCAAACTAATTATGTCAGATGCTACTGTCAAAAAATATTCATTTAATATTAAAAAACACCATATATATATAAAACACTGGAAACATATAGCCATATATGCTTCCAATTACTTGCTGTTAAAATGCTTAAAATGACATAAGGGATGACATAAACATTCTAAATTCTCATTCATTTACAGTCTAGTGATAAAATTGTAAATTTCTAAACTATTTTATTTTGTAGCAGACAAATATGGGAATATCATATCAAGTCTGAGAGACATAGCGCAAAAAAACAACTCAGTTAAAGACATTTAAACAAAATGTTTCAACACTACTCGGTCTCCTCTATAAAGACTAACTAAATTAGAAATCAATTCCATACTGATTCACATATAAATGAATCCACATCAAATGAAAATCCTTCTGGCATCAAACCCAGCTGAATAAACATCACTATCAAACTCTGTCATTAAAAGTCATTCAAAGCCAGCTTCCGATGTATCCGCAAAAGAGCACTGAATCCGCCTCTCCTACCTTCGTATTGCAGCATCTTGAGACACAGTGCTATTCCAGGTGGCAGAAAGCAGCAGCACTCGCCGAGCGCGGATTCCAATGAATGGAGCGGCGGAGAGCAGAGCGGAGTACAGAGCGTGAGCCGCTGCTCGCTCATTGGCTCGCAGTTTGCTTGCGTAGCAGTGACGCGCGCCTGAGCCAGTGCAGTACGGTAAGTGGGAGGCGCGCGGGCTGAGGTAATGGTGGAAACGCGCCGAATATTCTCACCGACAGACCTTTAATGGCACTCGAACCACGGCCAGATACAAACATAAACACTACCGTATTTTAACATGGAATAGTAATTTCTAAGGTCTCGCTCCTTATGTGTGTTAAAAAAATAATGTCAAATGACCAATTCTCTTCAATTAACCTACTTAAAATGTGGCGTTATTTAGTTGGTTATTATTTGATCTCAGGTATTCATTAACTCAGTTATGTATTATTTGTTTTCAGTCATTTATATAATTATTTAGTTATTGATTCATTTATTCAGTTTCTGAATAACACCTAGTAGCTAACAAGTGAATAAGATGTTTTAAAAAGCATTTAAAAAGTGCTTCTGTATGAAAGCAATTTGTCAGCATGACCCTGTGTGATCTATGTGGTGTTTACAGGAAACAGATAAAGATCAGTTATAGCTTGTTAGATGTCAATACTTTCAGCGTTCAGTCTACTATTATTGAAATTGATTAATTCTAAATGGCTTCCTGCCAAAAACAAACACATTGAACTGAAGAGTTTTTGAGTTCACCAAATTCTCTTTGAAATGCATGCGGTGAGTGTGTTTACAGATTTTGCTATACTTGTGAGGTTAAAATCATGAAATTTGTCAAAAAAAAAAAAACTTGTGAAGATATTTGAAGAGATCTGTCACTATTTAAAAGGCTCAAAATCATCCAAATCATATTTTGCTTTGAATATCAAGAGGCTTGTATAAAAGCCAAATTTTCATCTCAATATAAAAAACACTTCATCTATGTCTTCACCAATATGTAAAATTAGTGTGTGTGTGTGTGTGTGTGTCAGACTGGGGGGAAGAAGTACAGTCATTAGCACAATCTGTGGTGCTTCATTAATTTGATGCAAGTGATGCTTCACAGACAGACTCATCGCTGTTTTATTGTGGGGTTAGTTCTCCAACATGTTCTCAAAGTTCCCAGTCAGAAATGGCAACAAGCTGTCCTATCCCCTGAGACGAGGGTATCCAAATGCCCTTAAAGGGATAGTTCACCCAAAAATGAAAATTTGATGTTTATCTGCTTACCCCCAGTGCATCCAAGATGACTTTGTTTCTTCAGTAGAACACAAATGATGATTTTTAACTGCAACCGTTGCCATCTGTCAGTCAAATAATGCGAGTGAATGGGAACTCTATCAATAAGAGTCGAAAAAACATGCATAGACAAACCCAAATTAAACCCTGCGGTTCCTAAGACACGAAACGATCGGTTTGTGCGAGAAACCGAACAGTATTTATATCATTTTTTACCTCTAAAACACCACTATGTCCAACTGCGTTCAGCACTCGGTTAGTGAGGTCTGATCGCGCTCTGACAACGGCAGTGATGTCTCACGCTTATACTTCAATGAGTACTTCAGGGTTTAATTTGGATTTGTCTATGCAAGTTTTTTGACTCTTATTGATGGAGTTCCCATTCACTTGCATTATTTGACTGACAGACGCCAACGGTTGCAGTTAAAAATCATCATTTGTGTTCTACTGAAGAAACAAAGTCACCTACATCTTGGATGCACTGGGGGTAAGCAAATAAACATCAAATTTTCATTTTTGGGTGAACTATCCCTTTAAACCCTTTTTTGGGAGATCAAAGTACGTCTAAAGCAAGTTATATTCAAAACTGGATTGGGTTGGGCACC
Organism: Anabarilius grahami; assembly: GCA_003731715.1. Classification (NCBI taxonomy): domain Eukaryota; kingdom Metazoa; phylum Chordata; class Actinopteri; order Cypriniformes; family Xenocyprididae; genus Anabarilius; species Anabarilius grahami. Next base: position 6,129,076 of record RJVU01007007.1, on the reverse strand, counting down.
AAGTATCAGTTTAAGAATAACTGATTCTGAAAAATATTCCTCATATTATCACAACCTGAATGTTTTCCTTATGAGCGTAAAGTTTGACAGCTCGAATGTATATCCATTTCAATAACTGAAAGTGATCAAATATCCCGTTCATAACCCAACCTGCTGAGGTCGACTCTTTTCCCCCCTTCCAGCACTCCCTCATAAATACACAAACATAAATGACTGCATCTATAGAGGATGTTACAGCATTGCAGGAGACTGCTGGGAGAATGGCCATATTTTATGTACTGTATGGGATATGAGTTCAGCATGGTTTATAATACAAATATAAATTTAGATAGTGAAAAGAGAAAAATGACTCTGAGTTTGCTCTTGTGTAACATGCTCAGCTGTGGGAGGATGGATCCAGTGATGTGACCTCTCTCATCTCTCCTCCTCTCTCTCTCTCTCTCTGCTGTTTACTTCTCTCTTTTTCACACCAGGTGCAGTTTGGTCCGCTGTTTGCATCTGACCCTTTGTCCATAATTCAAAATGAGGATATGATTCAAAAGGGTCTGTAAAAGAGGCACAGCGTCCTCCCCTGACATACCCCTGTCCTGATCTAACACTCCCACTACAGCTGAACAGAAATAACCTCTGAATATGAATGACTTATGATCAGTCACAGAAGAGATGATTATGTTTGCAGGGATTTTAATTGATTACATTTTTTTATTAAATTCATCACACAAACATGAGCATAGAAAAGCCTTAAGGACAGTTCAAAAGACAGTACATTACTGGTGCAGATGAGTAAATCACTGAATAGACATTACAAAAAAAAAAAGTGGCTTTATAAATCAATAGCAAATATGAGATGTTCAAAAAAAAAAAAAAGAGAAATGATAGTGGAAATATAAAAAAGAAATGACATGGCATAAGAACGAACATATTATATGTTTATATACAAATTATGTAATACACTATATATAAACACACTACTGCATTATTAAAGTATATGAAGCATCCAGATAGTGGTTCTGTCTGTCTTCTGGGGCGCTCTGCTCTGAGTACATTCACGAAAGCGCATCTGTCTCACAGTGGATATCATTTTTAATGAAATTTCTATTTATGGTGCATCTATGTGATATGCACAACAGGCTTTCAGAGAGAAGATAGACAGAGTTGACCAGGATACAAGTAATATCAGTCTCTGTGCAATAAGGGCTACGAAAAAATTTATTCCACTAACATGCAAACAAACATGACTTTTCATACGTTTTCATTGCAGACAAAGTGTGATGCAGACCGAGAGCTGATAATTCTTTTTATGTTACAGTCAATATTATGCATCGGTTTAGACTTTTTCTTTTTAAATAGCATTCCCATTGTAGACTCCAATAATTGGCATGATTAGTGTAATAACAACATTAGAATACACAAAAAAGATAACTACCTAACCAAACAGTACTTTTGAAATTTGTTGGAATTGGGCTTCTTATCTGTTTTCTGATGGATCATTTAAAAACAATAATGCTAATATTGGCCAATACCTTATATATTGTGCATCTCTACAGGCAATTCATTCTGACCTTGCATATAAAGTCAGAACATTCACAACTTATTTTACTTTCGTAAGGAAATTCTGAGTAAAACAGGGGGGGAAATAGGGTGGGACTTTATTTTATTCATTGGGAATTGAGTTGGAACAGTGGGTGTTATCCCATAAACTTTATGACATTGATATTAACCAGCATTAGATTAGAATGCTAACTACTGAAATTAGAAAATCTGTCTCATGACTTACAACAGCAGCCTGAAAAATGTTCCTGTAGCTGGAAACTCGAGTCTGTGGCTTGGACTTGAGTCACACTTTAGTCACAAAAAAATGACTTGCGACTTGACTTGGACTCGTGAACAGCTGACTGGAGACTTGACTTGGACTTGAAGACAGAGACTTGTGAAAAACAAGTCATTTTGGTACGGCATTCCCGATTATGTTCTCTCTTTACTACCCCACATTTTACTATTCATAATTAATTAATTCCCAATCAATATGTGCTACAGCAAACACGCCAAGCTAGCGTTATTATATGCGTGTGATGATCTGAGGGCACATGTATTCAAGGTTCAAGCTTGTTTTATTTGTATAGCACATTTAAAAACAGCAAGCATGGCTGACCAAAGTGCTGAACATAAAGTTAAGAAAAAAAAGAAAGTACATCACCCATTGGAAAAGTGCTGTTATAGAAAGCTACATAGAAAGTTATACAATTATTGCTGTTATACAAAGCTACATTAGAAATTTATGACCCTGTCCGACTCATTTCCACAGATTGGTTTGTTGAGTCGGAGTGCGTTATTATATCGCCTTATCACAAACGACACACAGCTGGGAATGCTGTTCTTTGTGTTATTTACTGTAACACTTGTTTATACCAAGTGGCAACCTTCCGGTCTCTTCCTTGAATCCAACACGGAAGTGACTTAAACTGCAATTCATCGACTGGGCACTAGAGACAGGTTCCAAAAGGGAGTCAATCCCATAGTTAAAATGCCCAACTTTACAGCAGGAAAAAATATGTTTAAAGCCTGGTACAAGAAGTGGTTTTGGTCTATATAGCTAATTATGCCCTTAATGATAACTGTGAGGAGGGTGAATTTTTTTATATCTCATCCTTTTAAATTATATTAAGCCTTAAAGTTCTGCATAATTAAGGGCATGGCCACTTGAGTGACAGGTGCTGTCACTACTAGCCATTTGTCTACTATCTCAGCTCCACCCACGTCCCGCTTCTTTGCCCATTTTTGGTTAATGGGGAGTGATGCTCCAAGATGGCGACGGCCGGCCCAGCCACATTGGGCTTCAAAAATGCTCTTCAGAAACCTACGGGTGACGTCAGAGACACTACGTCCATTGTTTTATACCGTCTATGGTTTATACACGTTTTTTGTTAACGTCGGCGCTCACTAGAAGGCTACATTACCCATCATTGCTTGAGAACTACAGCAAACTACTGCAACTCAAATAGTTCAAAATACACAGCACACAGCACTTTTTTTTCTCGTGGTGACTATTCCTGAGTTCCAAGTGGTATATTTTTATATATAGTTTGAAAGAAATATGCTATGTCCGAAATCGTCCCCTATACCTTCATTCACTATTCCCTACATTACTTCACTAATATAGTCTACTTGAAGGAGTGAATGAAACGAGTGAGTGAATTCGGACACTGAGTGCGCCGGAAGGGCTGCCATTTTCGCATAGTTTGTGCTTGCTGTAATAATAATAATTTGAAAAGTAGCAAACTGGCAGCTCCAGTAGTAATGTATATTTATGTTGAACTCTGCCATGGAAACTAGCATGTAAAAACCTTAATTAAACGATTTAATGACCAATTTAAAAATGAATTTATACTATGTTGAACCAGCGCGGTTTGGAAAATGAATGGATGATTGAGTCACGGGAATTCATTCAGTGCGCGACTCTCACCGTGCATTATGGGTATTCTCAAGCCATGAGAATTCAAATTTTCAAGCTCGAGCGTCCATCGGCTGTACACTCATTATTGAATGAGTGCACTCAACATTGTCCACTATGGTTTCGGACACCACAACAAATGGCTGTCTCCTCAAATAGTGCCCTATTTAAGGGTATAGGGGGCGATTTCGGACACAGCCATAGTTTTTTGATAGTCGGTGCGTTCCAAACGGGATACATCGCCCTCCGAAGGGCACTTCGGAGTGAAAACAATCATGGCCGCCATATTGAAGGACCGTTTCAAACCGAAGTGCTTAAAACTGGCCACTTCAAAGGGCCCTTCGGAATGAAGGATTTCGAAGGGTATAACTGATGGACACTTCGGGCCCCCATGATCCTTTGCACAGGGAAGTTGTTTGACATCACAGAATAGGTACAGGAGGTTAGGAGTTTGATTTTACCTATAAATGTATATATAGTATTTTTCTATACTACTGCAATATTTATACGAGTTAGATTTGGTACATTATTATGGTCAATATGACATTGTACTTCAACAAAAATACTTTACAGCTCCCTTTATCATTCCATTCAAATGTTTCAAATACATAGACACAATATATTTAACATAAAAGACCGGCAGTAGCTTATAATGTTAATACAGTAAATTAATTCGTATTAACACAAAGAGTAAACCAGGGGAAAAAAGACGAAGGCGCCTCCTTGATTGTCTCGTTAAGATGACGCTGAAGTGCGTTCAAAAAAATTTTTTTTTTTGACCCCTACACCCTTCATCCCTTCGAAGCTCTCACTCCGGAGGGTAAACCGTTTGAAGGGATTAGGGCATAGGGATGAGCCCTTCCGAATGGAACGCAGGGAGAGTTTCCCAACCCTGTTCCTGGAGGCACATTAACACTAAACATTTTTTTTTAACTCTTTCTAATCAAACACACCTAATTCAACTCATCAGCTCATTAGAAGAGACTCCAAGACTTGAAATGAATGGGTCAGATAAGGGAGAAGTCCAAAATGTATACTGTTTGTGTGCCTCCAGGAACAGGGTTGGGAAACACTGATTTAAGTAATTCATTTTTAAAGAAGCAATCAGTTTTGAATAGAACAAAGACTTGAGACTTGTCTTGGACTTGGCCTTTAGGGACTTGTGAACATATCTGGCTCAAACAGAAGAACATGGCACTGGCAACACCAAGGTAATGGGTTTGATTCCCAGAGAATGCATGAACTGATAAAATGGAATGCAATATACATGTAAGTCACTTTGGATAAAAAAAAAAGGCCAGATGCATACATGTAGATGTTAAAGGAATAGTCCACTTTTAAATAAACTTTTCCTGATAATTTACTCAGCCCCATGTCATCCAAGATGTCCGTGTCTTTCTTTCTTCAGTCGAAAAGAAATTAAAGTTTTTGATGAAAACATTCCAGGATTTTTTTCTATATAGTGGACTTGAATGGGCACCAAACAGTTGAAGGCCAAAATTAGTTTCACTGCAGCTTCAAATTGTTCTACACGATCCCAGATAAGAAATAAGGGTCTTAAGTTTTAACCATAAATGCTCATCTTGAACTAGCTCTCTTCTTCTTCTTCTCTATTTGAATTCCGGCAGTGTAGACACTGCTAAGTGTATTACCGCCCTCCACAGGTCAAAGTTTGAACTAATTGTTATATACTTGCACTAGCATATTGCATATAAAAATTTGATCAAACTTTGACCTGTGGAGGGCAGTAATACGCTTAGCAGTGTCTACACTGTTGGAATTCAAATAGAGAAGAAGAAGAAGAGAGCTAGTTCAAGATGAGCATTTATGGTTAAAACTTGTATAATTTTCAATTTTTTTCAGAAAATGAGATTCACTAGATAAGACCCTTATTTCTCATCTGGGATTGTGTAGAACAATTTGAAGCTGCAGTGAAACAAATTTTGACCTTCAACTGTTTGGTGCCCATTCAAGTCTACTATATGGAAAAAAATCCTGGAATGTTTTCATCAAAAACTTTAATTTCTTTTCGACTGAAGAAAGAAAGACATGGACATCTTGGATAACATGGGGGTGAGTAAATTATCAGGAAAAGTTTATTTAAAAGTGAACTAATCCTTTAACCACTAGCTTGTTCAGGCTACACTATAAGAAAACAATCTATAGTAAAAGATACTAGTAATTTTCTGCCAGGACATTATCAGAATCAGAATCAGAATCAGAAAGAGCTTTATTGCCAGGTATGTTGTTTACACATACTAGGAATTTGTTTTAGTGACAGAAGCTCCACAGTGCAACAGAGTGACAGCGACAAGACAAGACACATAATAAAAAGAATAAAATAATAATATACAAATTTACAAGATAGACAAAGTGCAAAAAAAAAAAGCAAAAAACAATATATAATATAGACAATTGTATGTACAGTTATGTGTGCAAATTTGAAATATAAGTAAGTGTTTTAAGTAAATAATGTGTAATAGTGTTGTGTGTTCCATGTTTGTCAAGTGTTCATGAGATGGATTGCCTGAGGGAAGAAACTGTTCCTGTGTCTGGTCGTTCTGGTGCTCAGGGCTCTGTAGCGTCGACCAGATGGCAACAGTTCAAAGAGGGAGTGTGCTGGATGTGAGGGGTCCAGAGTGATCTTCTTTGCCCTTTTTCTCACTCTGGATAAGTACAGTTTTTGGAGAGTGGGGAGGGTTGTGCTAATGATTCGCTCAGCAGACCGGACTACCCTCTGTAGTCTTCTGAGGTCAGATTTGGTAGCTGAGCTGAACCAGACGGTAATTGAAGTGCAGAGGATGGATTCAATGATGGCAGAGTAGAACTGTTTCAGCAGCTCCTGTGGCAGGTTGAACTTCCTCAGCTGGCGAAGGAAGTACAGTCTCTGCTGAGCCTTTTTCACAGTGGAGTCAATGTGAATGTCCCACTTCAGGTCCTGGGAGATGGTGGTGCCCAGGAACCTGAATGACTCCACTGCAGTCACAGTGCTGTTCATGATGGTGAGTGGGGGGAGAGCAGGGGGGTTTCTCCTGAAGTCCACGATCATCTCCACTGTCTTGAGCGTGTTGAGTTCCAGGTTGTTAAGACTGCACCAGACAACCAACAGTTCAACCTCCAGTCTGTAAGCAGACTCGTCTCCGTCCCGGATGAGGCCGATGACTGTGGTGTCGTCCTCAAACTTCAGGAGCTTGACAGAGGGGTCTTTAGAGGTGCAGTCGTTGGTGTAGAGGGAGAAGAGCAGTGGGGAGAGGACACAGCCCTGAGGGGCGCCGGTGCTGATGGTGCGGGTGCTGGATGAGAATTTTCCCAGCCTCACTAGCTGCTGCCTGTCTGTCAGGAAGCTGGTGATCCACTGACAGACAGAGGTGGGCACGGAGAGCTGAGTTAGTTTTGGCTGGAGGAGTGATGGGATGATGGTGTTAAGAGCTGAAGTCCACAAACAGGATCCTCACATAAGTCCCTGGTCTGTCCAGATGCTGGAGAACATAATGCAGTCCCATATTGACTGCATCATCTACAGACCTGTTTGCTCGGTAAGCAAACTGCAGGGGGTCCAGTAAGGGTCCAGTGATGTCCTTCAGATAAGCCAGAACCAGTCTTTCAAATGACTTCATGGCCACAGACGTTAGAGCCACAGGTCTGTAGTCATTAAGACCAGTAATTTTGGGTTTCTTTGGGACGGGGATGATGGTGGAGCGTTTGAAGCATGAGGGGACTTCGCACAGCTCCAGTGACCTGTTGAAGATCTTTGTGAAGATGGGGGCCAGCTGGTCAGCGCAGGTTTTCAGACAGGCTGGTGAAACGCTGTCTGGGCCTGGTGCCTTTCTTCTCTTGTTCTTTCTGAAGACCTGGCGCACATCATCTTCACTGAACTGAATTGTAGGTGTGGGGGAGAGGGGGGTTGTTGGAGGTGTGAATGGTGATGATGATGATGATGATGATGATGATGATGATGATGATTTCTCAAACCTGCAATAAAACTCGTTCAGATCGTCTGCCAGGTGTTGATTTGCCACAGAGCTGGGGGATGGTGTCTTGTAATTGGTGATGTCTTTTAGACCTTTCCACACTGAAGCTGTGTCATTAGAAGAGAACTGATTCCGAAGTTTATCAGAATAATTCCTCTTTGCCACTCTAATCTCCTTTTCCAGTGTGTATTTGGCCTGTTTGTACAAGACTCTGTCCCCTTTTCTGCGAGCATCTTCTTTGGCCTGACGGAGCTGGCTGAGTTTTGCAGTGAACCAGGGTTTGTCATTGTTGTAAGTGAAATGAGTCTTTGTAGGAATGCACAAATCCTCACAGAAACTGATATATGATGTAACAGTCTCTGTGAGCTCATCCAGATCGCTGGCAGCAGCTTCAAAAACACTCCAATCAGTCCATTCGAAACAGGAATGGACTGATTGGAGTCCATTGGAGTAATTAAAATTATCTGTTAAGTTTATGTATATTTCATTCAAGCATAAAACACCTGAGAAAAATCAATACAGAAATGATCTTCATATTAACATAGTACATTGGGTCCTATTTTACAGACTTTTCTGAGAGTGTAGCTAACATCTGCTGAAATAAAGTCATTTCCAATGTGGAACAAGTGAATACACTTTGATTAAAAAGATGGAATAACGTGCACCAATGAATCGTACACAATAAGGATCGTGCGTTAACAAGAGTTATAGTTCAGATTTCCTGCAGTAGGGCACATGATAATGGATTAATGAGATGTTTGTGGGTTAGCCAGTAACAAGCTGAGCGACTGGCCAGAATTACACAGTAAGAATAATAACAAGGTCTCTGAAATGGAGTGACAGGAGCAGCTCTGCATTTCCTGAGGACAGTCAGCCAGCGGTGTTTCGAGCTGATTAAAGATTACTCTCTGGTGCTCTAATTAAAGTTTACTCTCTGGATAAAAATTCAGTCGACTACGAGGCCAAGCTCCTCCGTGTAAGTTCAAAGGAAAGCTTAACAGAAATTTGTGAGGAGAACGACCAAAGATTATAGATCAGAAATCCATTGGAAGGATGCCTTTAGTAAATAGGACAGGCACAGAAAGAGTCAGTAATGAACCATCTTCGCCAACCCACACAGCTGTTGATAAATATGACAGAGAGAGGCTGTTTATGTCTGTCTTGCTGTGTCTCCTTTGTTAAAGCACCTCTAAATGTGTTGTCATGCTCAACACTTGATCGTGCCGCTCAAACTGTGAATAATCCGTAGGATGACATGGGCTTCGGTTTTTCGTTGTGTTCAAAAAAAAAAGGCTTCTCGTAACTGTACACAAACAGTACATCAGGGCCATTTGTATAGAAATTAATCAGGTAAAGTGCATTCATGTGTGTTTAAAGGTGTGCAGGCCACTCTCAAACAGAAATCAATGTGCTATACTTAGCTTGACAGGGTGTATTATATAAACAGCACTCATACAGTGAGCAGCTTCTCTCAGAGACAGCACTTAAAGTAAGCACAGCTAACCCTTTCTTGAAATCGCTAATCTGATTCATCCCAAGAAATATCTCACATTTGACCTACGCTGTCTGACAGATTGAAAGGCAGATGTCTGTCTATCAGCCAGTCTGTTTGATCCTTTCAGTGAGGGTAATTTTTAGTCTATAAATTGACCATCAGTTTTTCCGGCAGCTGTGAATGCAATGACATTGACTTCAACCTAGAAGTAGCAATAAACAAAAAGCAACACAACAGCTACAAAATTGCAATTGCAATCATGTCTGTCCACTGTTTTGTCTTGCTGAGAGAGTACAGGACGCCTCCACTAAGTATACACCTGCCCACACCAGTGTGGGACTCCTAGTAGGTGAGCGAGAAATAAAGACGATGTAAGGCATGTGTTTGTATGCTTTAGCTGTGGGTGGAGACTAAATTAAATAACTAAAAAATAACTTTAAACTTAACAGACCTAGAGACCACCAACCCAGAGTTAATAATAATAACACTTAATAATAATTTTCATTGAGAACTTAACATTACATAAAAATATATAATGAATAATTGTTAAAATAAATAAATAATTACATAAAATAAACCTGTGTGACTTTTTTTTTTTCTTCTGTGGAACATAAAAGAAGATATTCTGAATAGTTTCAACTGTTTTTGTTCATACAATGAAGTGAAGTGAAGTGAAGTGAAGTGACATGTGGCCAAGTATGGTGACCCATACTTGGAATTTGTGCTCTGCATTTAACCCATCCAAGTGCACACACACAGCAGTGAACACACACCCGGAGCAGTGGGCAGCCATTGCGGCGCCCGGGGAGCAGTTGGGGGTACGGTGCCTTGCTCAAGGGTCTCACCTCAGTCGTGGTATTGAGGGTGGAGAGAGCGCTGGATATTCACTCCCCTCACCGACAATCCCTGCCGGACCTGAGATTCGAACCCATGACCTTTGGGTTACAAGTCCGACTCTCTATCCATTAGGCCACGACTGCCCCAAACAAAATACCATTGACTTCCATTATAGACAAAAAAAAAAAAAACATTCTTCAAAATATCTTCTTTTGTGTCCCACAGAAAATAAAAAGAAATTTATACAGGTTTGGAATGACAACAAGGTGAGTAAATGGTGACAGAATTTTAATTTTAACCCTGTAAAGCCTGACATATGAAATAATAGTCAGAAAAAATTATTACATTATTAGCTAACTGCATTCTTTAAATTGTAATGTTGACTTGCATTCTCTGTAAAGCTGCTTATGAGTCGATATGTATTGTAAAAAGCGCTATACAAATAAATGTGAATTGAATTGAATTGAAAAAAAAATTATTGGACCTTTAGACAAAATCTTTAAAAAACAAGTCTAAAAAACATTTGGAGTATTTGTAATAAGGAGCTCATACTGAGAAAATGAGCACAAATAGATGTACAAAAGCCTATGGATAATCAAGTAAGTAAGTTGCTTTTGTCCAGTAAATGTTCATCTTGAAATGATTACTAACAGTATAAAAGTTATTCTTGCATTTACATTATAAAAAATTCACTCGTGTACCACAACCTGACATTTATAGAATTATACTAAAAGGCCTTTTATTTGCTACTATCAGTCAGATGACAGAAGGCGTGTGGAAGCTTGTGTACAACAGGTTTTTCAGCAAAGTTTTGATCATGGAGATAATTTAAAGCCCTTAGAAATTTGAAATCAAATATTATATATAGGGGTAAGAACATTAAAGGGTTAGTTCATCCAAAAATGAAAATTCTGTCATTAATTACTCACCCTCATGTCATTCCAAACCCGTAAGAGACTTTCGTTCATCTTCGGAACACAAATTAAGATATTTTAAATAAAAACATGAGTGACAGAGACAGCTTCACAGCAATCACTTTGACGCTTCAAAATGTTCATAAAGAGAACGTAAAACTAATCCATATGAATTGAGTGGTTTAGTCCAAATTTTCTGAAGAGATTGATATCTTTATATGCTGAACAAATTTAATTTAGGTTTTTATTCACATATAAACATTCATCAACACATGCTTGCTTGACGAACCAATGAGGTTCATTCTCTTGTGTTACGCAGCACGCTTGAGCTTCTGCAAAAACAAGTGAGGTTTGTTCTCGCACGTCAAACAGGTTCGGTTTCAGGGACGTGCACAGGGGGTGGCTACGGGACCCGAGCCACTGCCCCTCAGTATATGAGCGGACTCAGCTAAATGGATTCTATAATGACTCTGCTGCACTAGATCCAATCCGGGGTTTCCATTTCTCGCTCGCAGATTTCTGCCTTCCACGGTTATGCAAGAAAGCAAAAATATCGATAAATATATTGGTGTTTATTCTCATTATGGGTTGCTAATGATAGATTGACAAAAAGTCTCATTAATACTTGACTTGTCCTCACTCTGACGAGATTGATTTTCGCTGCGCGGCTCACACGGAACTCCGCAGACAAAACATTGCAACACAAAAAATGCACTATAAACCTATTTATTAACATGATCTTTTGCAATACATTTATAAAGCAGCACAAAACTCTGAAGTGAACTAATCACAGTGCTTGAAAAAGGTCTATTGGGATTGATGTAGAATGAATGGGGCTTAAACACGCAGTAAACAGTAAAGTAAAGCTGACACAGTCTGGAAATTTAAGCAGTTTATTCTGCAATTTGAGGTTTGTTTACACTTAAAAATATTTGGTTTTAAGATTTACACATTTCAATTATATGACAAATTTTCATCAAAATGAATGGAGTTATCTTTAAATGATATAGGCTATGTCATGTTTCAGTAAGGGCAAAACTGCCACCAAAATGAATAAAAATGCCTCAAAATTCAAGATATGGGAGCAAAAAAAATCCCCTCTAATGAGTTCCTTTTTAAACAAGATATCACACGAGCAAGAGAGCTGTGATTACCAGCATGATTGCAAACGTGATATTGATTTTATACAACAACAGTTCAATAAAAAAGTTTAGACATAATATTGTCAATACAGTATATTTTAATTTTCGCCAACAAAAATAATTCCAAACAAACACAGCAGAACAGATGCGTGTTCCGAGCAACACTCAGTGGGGTTGTTTTAAAACAAATCAATTCAAATGATTCAATGACTCACTAATTTAAGCAGCGACTTGCCGCCACCTACTGGCAAATATTGCCCCTTGATGGAAAAGCTCATTTCTGACACTGTTTAGGACTTAAAATAATATTGATGTTAACACATCATAATAGCCCATGTAATTGTGATTAACTTCATGATTTAGCAATATGATTTTTTTCACACACAACCTTTATTTTGAGGGTATTATTGCAGTAATGTCCATTTTACTTAATTTTAATGTTATAATTATTTGCATTTGGTACACAAAAAAAGTTTTTTGTTGTTGTTTTTTGCCCTTTTTCTTGGTTTGAGCCATTGCCCCTCAAAATGCTTTCAGAAAATTTGAACTAAACAGCTCAATTCATTTGGATTAGTTTTATGATCTCTTTTTGAACTTTTTAAAGCGTCAAAGTGGTAGTTGTGTATCTGTCTATGGAGGGACAGAAATCTCTCCGATTTGATTAAAAATATCTTCATTTCATTCCGAAAATGAACGAAAGTCTTACAGGTTGGAACGACATGAGGGTGAGTAAATGATGACAGAATTTTCATTTTTGGGTGAACTATCCCTTTAACTAACATATAACACTTAGTTAGACAATAGTTAGAAATTACATTACAATTAAAGAAAATTCTATTTTTTATATATGCTCTCCACGGACCTTCTGATTGAAAACCCTGGCAGCTAAAGAATCAACATAACCAGCATAATGTTTATAACTTTTTAATTTATTTCAAAACTATCAAACTTTGCATACTGCAGTAAATTTATCCTTAAACCAGACCGGTAATGAAATCTTTGCAAGCATGTGTCAACACATGTTTCTTAAAGGATTAACAGGCTGAATGGTGAAAACTGATGACTGGCACACCAAGCACTCGAAGCGAAACCAATTCCATGCTTTTATGGATCATGTCTGCGAGTGTCTGCTGAGAAACAGCCGCCTGACTAGAAGTGATGAGCCGCACTCTCTGAGCCTGCTTCCGCTAAGCCTGCCAAACAGGAAGGGACGCCCATATATGGGCACCTCTATTGTCTCCAAGGCACAGCTCCCTTAGCCGGCATCTCCATGACGACCGGATAGAACTCTGAGCCAAACCTCTACTCATAGAGATTCAACTCGTACGATTTAAACCAATCATATAACAGACGACTTGGCTACTGGAAAAAAATATCAACCAGCAGCTTCTAGAAGTCTCTGCCTATCTTATAGAGGTGAAGATGCAAAGGCGGCGTTTGTTGGAAAACTAGAGCACAGATACACAGAAAAGCATCAATAGGCAGTGCATGAGTTTTCTGTTTTATCCATAAACAGCTGACAAAAATGTTCTAGAAACACTCGTTCATACCTGCATACCTAATATCTAATAAATAAGCAAGTAGTTGATGCACAGTCTGGTTTGCAGTACAATTTAGACTCTGCATTCAATCCAAAGTACCATGTTTTTTAACACTAACATGATGCTAAATCTATTATCTTTTTGGAATATGGAGTAGTATGTATTGTAACATGGCATTTGAATATGGTAATCACCAGTGCAAACTGGAACAAAAGCAAACCGCATAGTGCCTATAATTCAGATCAAACATAACGGTATTCATTGCACAACAGTTGATGTGGATCTGCAAAACTGAGTCACACTACCCCCCTCCATCTCTCTTTCTCTCTCTCTCTCATCACCCCATCTACCTCCCTCCCCCCTCCCCCATGCCTCAATATCTCATATCTCTCGTCTTTGACTCCTCTCCATCGGGATGTGCCCTTCTGAATCAGACAGCTATATCTGAACGCAATTCCACCTCGAAGCCAGCAAACACACTCCGCTCCAGGGGTGCACACACAGAGGGGTGCTTTATTGCACGGAGAGTTGTCACACACGCATGACTTCCTATTAGTTTGTTTATTATCTGATGTGAGAAGTTAATTATCTTCTTTTACCAAATTTTCAATCAACAGAGAGAGGATGTTTGAGAAGGGAGTTCACATGTACATGAGAAACTATTCAGAGAAGCATTTGCTGTTGCATAAACATGCATATACATGCACATATGATCATTACCTGATCCAGAAGGAGACTTGCTGCGTCTGGAGAGGGCAATACTTCTGGGAGAGCTTCTGTTTAAAGACCCCATCTTCCCATAGGACGATGATTTAACCACTCTGCACTCTGTCACAGAACAATATCATATTAGATAGCGAAGTCCAAAAGTCTGAGAAACTAATGAAAATACTTCTACTTTGCTGATACTTTGGCAGCTAAAGAGTTAACATGCAAGAAAGAAAGGCCTGGAACAACATGAGGGTAAGTAAATGGTGCTGTCAACTTTAAGGGTGATTAAAGGCGCAGTATGTAAGTTTTGCCTCTAGAGGTCGCATATTCCTTGACGCTTTGAAGGAGCGTGGAGTGATGGAGTGACATCTTCACATCCACTGCCGATGGAAATCAATCCGATGGGACTAACAAATCATGTTCATGGTGGATGAGGTAATAAATAAAGTTTTATAACTTACGTTTGATCACATTATTTTGTTACATTCGAATGAATTAGCCGCATGTAACGTAATGTTTAATGCTAAATTACTACTCATATACATGTCACTTTATTTGTCTAATTAAATGATGGGGTAATGCAGCACAGTTTTATGTGTTCAAAACAACCATACTAAAAAAGGCTGACTTAGTAACTTAGTGCAACACATACTGTATTTAATTACACTGCCGCACCCAATGAATTCCTGCATCAGCTCAATTATCCATCCTTTTTCCAAACCACTGGTCCAATGTGTCATACAGGTATAAATTTCCTTTTAATTGATTATTAAATTATTTAATTTGGGTTTATATATGCTAGTTTCCGTGACAGAGTTCAAGATAAATCTTTTCATTACTACTGGAGCTGCCAGTTTGCTAAGTTTCAAACTATTATTAAACGGCAAGCACAAAATATGCAAAAGCGACAGCCCTTCTGGCACTCAGTGTCCGAATTCAGTCACTCATTTTCATTCACTCCTTCAAGTGGTCTATATCAGTGAAATAATGTAGGGAATATTGAAAGAAGGTATGGGGGAGCGATTTCATGCCATGGGCTGCATCCAAAAACTTAGGCAGCGGACTTGTTGCCTCACTGCCCTATCAGGCAATGACTTTGCAGGCAGCATTTGAGCACGAAGGCACCTCACAAAACTGATTTTGGACAGACTTCTGAGGCAGCGTTGCGGTTTAATAAACTAAAGCAAAATAGCACAAGCTTTAGTGATAACTAAGTGATACTTCATTACTACAATAGTAATTTCTCACTAGAAATGACATCAAAAGTGGAAAACAATGGGCAAAAATGTACATTTAAACAAACAGACCACCAACCGCAACTTTCAGATGTCATCTTTATTTTTTAGCTCAACTGTCATAGAATGGAAAGCTCAGGATTGTGGGATATCAAAGGCAGTGAAGGATACATCTCATCTATGCTGCCTTCAAAAATCGATCAGATGAAGGCATCTCATGAGACAGGAAGTGGAGCTAACTTTGGATTTGGACGTGCCTTGATGCTTTCCTACCTTGAAATGCATCCTCAGAAGGCAGCATTTTTCAGTTTTCGGAAGCAGCCCTGGTTTCTACAGCAGCAAAAGCGGAAACCGAGGAGAAAAGCAATGAGGACGTAACACGGTTTTTAACTGTGAATGTCTTCGAATTTAAACGTTGGAAACATTTGGGATAATGTACACAAGTTAACAAAATATATAACAGTACTAGTGGTTTTTGGATATTTTAATGCAAAAATCTTACATATTGTGCCTTTAAACTAATAGCTGATTCATTATTTCAATAGTTTTTACTGTCACACCAACAAATGACTGTCTAGTTTGATTGCAATCTCAAATCCTCTTTAAAAGTCCTCTAAAACTCAAACTCTACCCGAAGATAATCCTTAAACTGAAGCACTAAATTAATCCTCCTTCAAAAACAGTCTGCTTGTTGAAGCACATTTATGCAAGTGTGATCAAAAAGATGGCAGTGCTACAAGTGAAGAAAAGGCCTTAACCCTAAATACAGATCAGAGGCTGGGGATTAAATTAGATTCTCTGCAGACAAAGTGTTACCTAGCCCCTCGCATGCTCCATGTTTATCAATCCCACTTTTGCTTTTGCTGCAATAACCCTGTGTACATAATACATTCAGAGAGCAATAAGACTGTGACACCAGGTATGACAGTAAATGCCACAGTCTATTAAGACAGGATTTCTTGAAGGCCAGGATGCCACTCCACTCTTTGTCTCCATGGAGTTGCATTTAGAGAGCAAGTTTCAGCCCTTGACTCTCCAGTACTAACAAATCACCTCATTATATAATACACAGTTTTAAAAATATGCTTTCTCACAATTGTTAATCACAGCCTTACATAATCGTCTTCATCAACAGTAATGATTTCATAACTTTGAGTATTATGAATCAAATAAAAATTAACATGGGATATCACTGACAGAGTGCTGTTATGGGCTACCATTCTGCTCATATTATATTAAATATGCGTTCTTCAGGGAAATCATTGTCATCAAAGGCTGCCATTTTGGCTCCATCCATCTCGCTATCGGCATGGTTCATATGTTCCTCTCGGCTCTGATCAAAACTCATTAGAACGGCACGTGTCCCTGTACTAGTGCCTTGATAATTAAATCTTTACTCATGATTGACTTCACTCGCTCTAATTCACCATGATAAGTCATCTGATATTCATTCAATTTGTTCTGTACAGTGCAGCTGTAATTCGGTTATAACCACTGGTAATAACTCAATAGAATTGTGAATGAATAGGTCAGATAGATAGATAGATAGATAGATAGATAGATAGATAGATAGATAGATAGATATAGATAGATAGATAGATAGTTGGATTGAGAGACAGACAGTCGGATAGATAGATAGATAGATAGATAGATAGATAGATAGATAGATAGATAGATAGATAGATAGATAGATAGATAGATAGATAGATAGATAGATAGATAGATAGACAGTCGGATAGATAGATAGATAGATAGTCGGATAGATAGATAGATAGATAGATAGATAGACAGTTGGATAGATAGATAGATAGATAGATAGATAGATAGATAGATAGATATATAGATAGTTGGATAGATAGATAGATAGACAGTCAGATAGATAGATAGATAGATGGCAAGACAGACAGTAGGATAGATAGATAGATAGATAGATAGATAGATAGATAGATAGATAGATAGATAGATAGATAGTTGGATGGAGAGACAGAGAGATAGATAGATAGATAGATAGATAGATAGATAGATAGATAGATAGATAGTCAGATAGACAGTCAGATAGATAGATAGATAGATAGATAGATAGACAGTCAGATAGATAGATAGATAGATAGACACAGTCGGATAGATAGATAGATAGATAGATAGATAGATAGACAGTCAGATAGATAGATAGACAGTCAGATAGATAGATAGATAGATAGACAGTCAGATAGATAGATAGATAGATAGACATACAGTTGGATAGATAGATAGATAGATAGATAGATATAGATAGATAGATAGATAGATAGATAGATAGATAGAGACAGAGACAGAGACATAGATAGATAGATAGATAGATAGATAGATAGATAGATAGATAGATAGATAGATAGATAGATAGATAGATAGATAGATAGATAGATAGATTGTGGGTTTTTTTGCAGGCAATGAGGAAATTATGGGGCGAAACATCCAACAATAATAGAGAGAGCTCTTCCGAATACACTTCAGAAAACTGGGGCGCCTGTTCTTTACTGAGCTCACATCAGCACAGAGGAGTCAAACCGGCAACAGCCTTTGTCTCTCCACACCATTAACGAAAGGAAACCAGACAGAGCCACATTTAGATTCTCATTTCCTGACAACAACAACACAACAGGAAAACAGCAGGAGAGGAGAGGAGAGGAGAGGAGAGGAGAGGAGAGGAGAGGAGAGGAGAGGAGGTCTATCCATCCAGAAGTGGTTGATGTAGGCGTCAAGGGGGAATATGCCTTTCTTTTATATTCCACATTTGTGGGATGAATTTTTAATGGACTCATTCATAAGTTGAACTAATTGTTAACAGGATGTTCTTCATTCAAGACGGGACAAAGAGAAAGTTTCTGTGTAGGCTGAAGACGCCATCCACACAGACCTTATGCTGATGAGATCATGATAAGCAACGTTCTTTCGCTGAAATGAACACAAAGGCAACAACTGAAGAGCTCTTTACCACTCTCATCCAACAGGAAGTCATCCTGGTAACGGAACTTCTCCGGGCCGCATGCGATGAAGATGTCCTCCTCCCCGAAAAAATCTTGAAGGCACATGACCTGCGATTGGAAAGAGAGAAAGTCATTAGATCCATTACAGCATCTGAATGTCTATTAAATAATGGCTTTAGGATAGAAAACCTAATGATCAAAGAGCCCAAATCACAGATGCAGCCTTCCTCCATCAAAAACGAATGAGGTGGTATGATCGTGATCACCACCCAGAAGGCTTCGAAGGCTTTGCTGAGCACATCTCTAATGTCTTTTTAAGATGAATAACCACCAGCCCTGTTACTGTTGATTGCCCCTAATCAAGAAGAAGTTAGATTTACCAGCCAAGCCTCATTTCCCATCAGCCCTTTAGCCGTCAATAAGAACCTTTTTAAAGATTGTTCATTTCAGACAATAAATCAAGGGGACAACAAGTAAACAAATGCATATATAATCAGTCTCGAGCACAGCACAAAATGCACATGGGGAATACAAAGCCCCTTTTCAGAGAAGAACCATGAAATTACTCCTGTTTTGTGACAAAGTATGATTTCTAGCCCCCTAAAGCATGAATGGAGAGAACAGAAGATTTTTCATTAGCCAGATGGACATTGTTTGTATAAACACTTTTAGAGAAACTTGATTTTATTTTTTTGATTTTATTTGATTCTGAGGGGATTGGAAACTGATATTGAGATTGCACTTTTATTTGCTACGTCATTCCAGTTATTATAAAATTATTTAAATGGAAATAAATGATAACTTGTGAAACATGAATATGAGAAAACAATTTTAGCAATTTTTGAAGAAAATGTCTGTCACAAGTTGTGGGTAGTTGCCATTTGTGTTCTCAATGGTTTAAGCATGTTTCTATGCAGTTGCATAATTCTAAAAATGCTGGTTTGTTTCAACCCACGGTTGGGTCAAATATGGACAAACTCAATTAATTAAAAAATTCAACCCAATGGCTGGGTTTGTCTATATTTGATCCAAATTTAGGTTGAAACAACACAGCATTTTTATATAGTTTTGTTGCAAGGCAGTTGCTAGGCATGTTGCTAAGCAGTTTCTAAGGTGTTCTTAGATGCACTTTAACAATTGTTAAAGTGTTATGAGCATTTAAGCACATCACTAGGCAGTTGCTAAGGTATTCTAAATGGTTTAAACTTGTTTCTAGGCAGTTACTGAGGTGTTCTGAATGGTTTAAGCATGTCGCTGACATATGTCAGATATGTCTGTGATTGGCTACAATGATCAACGCACAGGAGCATTTGAAAGCACACGAAAGTGTTTGAATTTGAAAGTGGGACCAGTCCGCTCATAGACACTTACTTTCAAACGCTCCCGTGTGTATCTGTGTAAGCGCTCGGTGAAGAGCGTCATTGATGTCTATTTACAACATGTTTTTACATTTACATTTACATTTATGCATTTGGCAGACGCTTTTATCCAAAGCGACTTACATTGTATTATACTATACATTTGTATCGGAGTATGTGCAATCCCTGGGATCGAACCCATGACCTTGGCATTGCTAGTGCCATGCTCTAACCTGTTTTTGTTTTTGAAGCGTTGATCATTGTAGCCAATCACAGACATACATATATCTGATGAATGTGTGAACACAAAGCCCAGTCAGAGGTGTTTACGAATCCGCTCAACAGCGCTTAAAGCATCACATTTTTTAAATTTCAGTACCGACTTGGTATCGCGGTCAGTACTTTTCACAACACTACTGTCTACACTGCACAAAAAATCTCTTATTTACATTTCTACACTTTATCATAATGAGGGGATTTGCGAGTGTGCAGAACTCAGCACTGGACAAAAACTCCAGCTTTGAGCAGTGAGTGTATTCTACATTAAATGCTGATTGGCCGTTGCATTCAAGAAATCAACAGACATGTCTGTGATTGGTTACAATGCTCAACAATGCAAAAACATGTAAATAGAAACCTTTAACGCTCTAGATATGCACAGGATAATTTGCCAAATCGCTAATATACTATTATTGCAGAGCTCCATCTATGTTTATTTATCTTCGTTAATTCTTCTTATTCTGTTCATTGGTTATTTTATTTACAAATGGATTTTGTTGATTTCATGAAACTGTTGGCTGATAATAAATCACAATTAACTAATCTTAATTGTCTTAACTGTAAAATGCTGTAATTTAGTAGGCATTGGTCCACCCTATTTCACCAAGGTCCACTCACTTTCAAATGTCTGGCCTCGCCACTGGTTTAAACATGTTGCTGGGCAGTTGCTAAGGTGTTCTAAGTGCTTTAGCTCAGGCAGTTGCTAAAGTGTGTAGCACAATTCTCCTCAACAAGTGTTTCAGTGATTCATTCAGAACACCTTAGCAATTACCTAGCAGCATGCTAAAGCACTCAGACAACAAATTGTAAGTCTGATTACTTCCAGATGTAATAGCGCACTTCTCCGCAACAAGATGCACAATTTGAGGTATCATTCAGCACAAGCAGATGAATTAAGCAGCAAAGTTCAATAGCTAGAGTTAAATGTCACAGAAATCACAGATTTATGCAGATCAATTTAGGGCATTTTCAGGCACAACCAACATTAGTTAAATGGCATGGCACAGTTTACAATATGTGATGTACTAAGATGCGAGAAAGAGAAGAAGAGGAGGATAAAAGGGACTGTTCTGAGAACTAGCTATGTCCAAAACAGCAGGAACTTCGGCCTTAAGGATGAGAATTTTTCTGATGTTTCTCACCAAGCGGTGATTTAAAAACATCAGAAAAACAGTTCTACACCAGAGCTCCGAAAGACCACTGGGGTGAAGGTGATGCACGAAAAGAGGTGAGAGAGAGTGAGAAAGTAAGAGAGATGGAAGCAGCAAAGCATCAAACCGAGACTGACGGAGATAGCTGTCTCCCAGAGCGAAAAAGTAGCTTTGATGTCGCAAAGAAATGTAAAAACTAGTTTGGTTACACAACAACTGTGATCAGAAGTTCTCTGTCTCTCTAAGTGGAACAGACAAAGTGATCAAGCTGGCACAATAAACGGCAGAGCTATCCAAAGATTAAATGCTTACAACATGGATTATTTCTGAACAGCAGCTTTTTGATGGACCTGAGACTAATAGCTTACATGGCGATGTTCTGATTGTGCCACTTGCATAATTATATACTGAAGTTAAGATTTTGGCAAGGACAACATATTAAATTAAATCTTTTTAGTTTAATTTTCTATTAAGCATGCAATAAACAGTTTTCCATTCAGATATTTGAAGTTCAAAATGTTGAATTCTTCATTATTTTCCCTGAAAGAAAGCGTAAATGATTAAATAAAATGTGTATCTTTTACAGATTAGATAGGTACAGCCTCCCCTAAAGGTGAGTGGATAGTCCGTTCCCGATTTCCAATGCTTCAATTGCGCCATCTAGAGGAAAATGTGTGGCAGCGCATGATGGATTTGTCTTCTCAGGTGTGCTGATATGGTTCAGTGGTCGAGCAATTAAAAACATTAAATGGTCTATATTATTTACTGTGAATATGTGCTGGTTAGATTCATATCCATATCAATTTCCTTCCACTGCGAGAACCATATTTTCCCATTACTATAATAGAATATTTACTTAAATGATACAGTGCAATGATTTATGAGACTACTAGGTGTCGCTGTTTACATACACTTAAAAAAATAAATAAAAAAAAAGGCCATATTTTTGCATGTAAATCTAATCGTAATGCTCTGGCAAACTTGATTTTTTTTATTGACTCAGAAACTTATGTCAGTAAAAAAAACACTCACACATACATTTTCCTTCACTCTTTCACACACAAAACCAGGTCGAAAAATTGAAAAAATGTCTTATTCAGCACCCTTATGATAAGCTGTACATTTGTTTCATATTCAATGGGGTCCAAAAGCCTGACACCACACTGAAAATCTCAGATTCAAATGATTAATCATACAAATTATATTTTAAAATCAATTATATTATTAATTATAATTATAATTTAACATACAAATTTAACACAAAGTTTAAAACAAAGATACTCTATACCCTAAAAAATAATAAATGTGAACAAAATGAAGTTAGGGTGTTTTTGGAACATAAACTCAAAATGCTAATCTAATATCATTTGAAACAACAACGAATAAAATTAAATGAGAAAAACGCAATCTTTGACTTTTGGACCCCACTGAATAAATGAAACTAAATTTTGTGTTTTGCAATATTTCTTTTGTTTCTTTTCAAATATGAGAACACAAATTAATGCATTTTTTCAGCGAAATAATTTGAAGCCTGCAGGACTAGGTCTCTTGATACAAATGAAATGTCTCTTTGTATTATGTTAAAACAAATGAAATCTCTCTTCAAGGCAGTGTTTTGCTGCAGTACAGATGCTCCATCTTGTTCTCACCCACGGCTCTGCTAATTCAGCAAGAAAAGAAAAAAAACTGTGATATGCTATTTTTATCACTCTCATGGAAGTTTCACAGAGGAACAGAACTCTGTACAAAATGTTTGAAAGTACTTGAGGAACTGAACAGAAAGTGGGGCCAGCAGGGGTTATATATAGCTGCACAGGTACACTATGCCGTCATCAAAAAGGAGGACAATACGAAGGACACAAAAAGATCTTCTTTAATCCAAAATGAAGGTGATGTAAAAACCAGCATTTATATTTTATATTACATTATGAGAAATTGGGAAAGTTGATCCCAGACCAGACATTTTTTCTTTAACATGCATGATATATGGCAGAACCATATTTCACCAAATACACCATGTTCCTGGATCTTTATTGATCCTGAAACAACATTCCAATCAACCAATCAGATTTGAGGGACAAGTTTACAGTTTATTTCAAGTTTAGGCTTACAACCAGGGTTAGGTGCTTCTACATCAGTGTTATTCATCTATCATTTCCCTCTGATTTTAGGTACGGTGCAGAGGTAGGGATATGGTTAGGTTTAAATTTTCGAACAGGAATGTTATTCCAGGATCAACAAAATATGTTGACCCAGGAATCCATCAAACTTGGCAAAATCAGGACGTGCCATGATATGAGCCCAGGGCGGTGTGCTACATAGAGGCGGTGTTAACATCTCTGTGACAAAAACACACTCTTACATGTATAATGACACAGAACAAATGCAAACAACCTCTTAACAGGGTTAAAATTGTGCCCTTCTGTTCTCAGGGAGAATGAGAGCAGTGTTTGTTCAGAAGGAGAGTGTTGTGTAAACAACAAGCTGGGATTCTGACAGCTGGCGTGAACCAGAGGAACTGATACCTGACAACTCTCTCTCTTTGCCTTTACTGAAAGGTGACTAAATACAGACATTTTGCACTACTACTATACACAAAAAAAAAAAAAAAAAAAGTTAACAGTTTAACTATTTGCATCTATTGATTTTAATTAAATAATCAAAATGCATTTATTCAAATTGTTTAGAATCATCATGAATCTGGTTATTGTGTATTTAAAACAAACTCAGTTTATTACAACTATTACAGAAATCTTTTATGCATCACATGAAGTTTATTAGTTTGTTAAATAAACAATGTGTAATCCAAATGGATGGAAATTTTATATGCAATTCAAATACATACATTTTAAATTTAGGCCTATGTCAGGTTTATGTTCCATTCTATGGATTCTTATTTTGATATTCTGTTTTACTTCCTTTGGTTCCTGTTTCCCTGCTCTGTTTAGTTTCAGTTTCCTTGGTTACTTGATTATGTCCTTGTTTGTTTCTATAGTTACGTATTAGTTTCACTTGTGTCTAGTTTGGTTTCCTCTGTTCTAACCCTGTAATTGACCCTTTGCCAGGAGTTTGATTGACAGGCGATCTAACCAATCATAACGGCGAATCCGCCATTTTGTCTGACAAAGCAGTCAGGGGAGTTAGCAGATTAACGTAGGTGGACTTGAAAAATGGTATGTGCTGAGTGACGTCTTTCCGTGACTGAAACAACATTCCTTCTGATGTTCATTCATGTTTATTTAATGCTATAAATGAACTAGTAGGAAGAGATGATCGGTTCACGAGCCACAATCTGTCACGACACATTAAAGAGCCACGAAACGGTATTTATTGTTTAAATTTCTTTAAAAATGACAAAATTTTACATTTTTGTTTCATATAAAAAGTAACCTGTTCTGTCTTGTCTGTCGACACGTTGTCAGTGTCCTCTTTGCTCCACAATGTATTTTTCACTGCATGAGAACATGATGTGTGGCGAGAGATCGGCATGGCTTGTCGGACGTAGCAACAGCAACTAAAGGGGGCGGGTCTTTGCGAACGGTCAATTATAGCCCTGTTTTTTATTTGTTTTCATTTAAATAAAGTGTGGTTTGGGTTATTCTCCGAGTGATCTCCTGCATGTTCTTTATGAGTGCCTTTGGATTATTAATAAAGAATGTTTGTTTTGTTACTCCGACATCTCGTTTGTGCATGCTGCAAACCACTCATGACAATATATAATATATATTACTTATATAATTTTGAGTGTACTGTCACCCAACAATACATTTATGCATTTGGCAGATGCTTTTATCCAAACAACTTACATTGCATTATACTATACATTTGTAACGGAGTATGTGCAGTCCCTGGGATCGAACCCATGACCTTGGCATTGCTAGTGCCATGCTCTAACCACTGAGCTACAGGAAAGCTATAATACAATGTGTACTTATGACTCTTACTTACAATACCTCTCACAAAAACTTGTGATCTCTACATTTAACATTAACATGAAATTACTGAATTAAATACTGCCAACATTTTTGAAAGGCTTTAAAACAATGGCTAAATGGGCATTTCCGAGTTTTTCTTTACAATAAATTTGTACTGATTAGTACACAACAGTGCTGTTATTGTTAACTAAAACTGATGGTTTTAAAAAGGTTTAATTAAAAACGTAATAACAAAATAATAATAGACAAAAACTTATGAACTAAAAAAAAGAAAAACAACAACAACAACAAAAATTAGATATGTTGCCTTGGCAGTAACTGAAATAAAATAAGTTGAAGCACTAAAAATACTAAAAACTAAAACAGAAATAAAAATAACATAAGTGCTTTCAAACGATTAATCTTGATTAATCGCATCCAAAATAAAAGTTTGTTTTTACATAATATACGTGTGTGTACTATGTATATTTATTATGTATATATAAATACACACTTATACATGTACAGTATATATTTAAGAAATATTTACATGTATAAATTTTTATATTTATATCTAATTTATATTAAATATAATATATTTTTGTTAAATATATACATGCATGTGTGTGTATTTATATACATAATAAATATACACAGTACACACACGTATATTATGTAAACACAAACTTTTATTTTGGATGTGATTAATCGTTTGACAGCACTAAAAAATTACAAAAACTACAATTAAAATGAAAACTGGAAATACTAAAAGCTAATTCAAAATATTAATAAATACTATAACAGTATATAAATAATACTAAAATATCACTGGTCCACAATAAGAATAATGTGTTTTGAGAAAATAATGTTGACCTTTAAAACTATTTATTTAAACTGTCTTCCAATACATTAATGTTAGTGAGAGACTGAAATATGTAAATGTTTGTGAGAGCAGCACCACAACAGTTATTGGTTGGACAAACGGAAAGCCCCGCCCCAAACTCATGCCATTGGTTGAGCCAGGGTTGCTATGTCAGGCTGATCAGAGCCAGTGTTTTTACTTTATAGGGAACCAACAAACAGATTACTGATAGTAGTATCAGCATATTAAACCGAGAAAGTAGAAAGTATTCAACATAAAAAAGGTCCACTTCAACTTTAAACACTGCAGCATTTCACAGACAGTCCTCTGGTAACCTCATTATCCTGAGTGGCGCTGTCCTTGGTGCTGAGCGTCTAGCACTGCTACAGAGACATGTTTTCCATCACCAAACGAATAGACCCACAAGATGTTTACACCATGTGTTTGCTGACAAGAGACAGAAACAAGCTATGTGTAATGTGGAGAAAAATAACAAGCGCCTCAAAAGTACAGCCATAGACACAACAAACAAAAACAAAAGGCAAAAGTGCCTCCTCCCTTTCTATAAAGGCTCATTCAGGGTTAAAGTGCAAGTCTTGAGTAACCAGACTGGTGGTTAATCCCATTAGAATCAGGTGATGGGACCCAGATTAGTTTTCCCAGTCAAGAGGGCAGAGAGGAAACTGTTGCCATGACAAAGGTGAAGTAATGTGAAGGATCCAACAAGATGCCAGCTCATGCTTTCACACTCATCCTCAGCCCATGTGGACGCCCACCGACCTGCACATGCGTGCGCGTGTAAAACAGCAGGGAGTCTGTAGGGGCAGAAATGTAGAACATCACGCCGCAAGCTAATATACAGCCATCCTACACACATATGTGCGTGTTTGTGTGGGTGTTTGTGTGTGTAAATGTGCGTAGAGGGAGTGAGGGAAGAAAATAAGGCCTAACAAAATGAGGCGTTATGAGAGCAATATGATCGTGGGAGGCCCATGTCTCATCAAAACAGGCTGGTCCTTAAGCAGAAGAAGACCATCAGACAACAGATTGAATTATTGCCCACCTCCATCTGAGTGTTCCTCAAGCCCCCGCACAGTGTTCAAAATAACTGCTGTCTTTTAGCTTGTTTTGCTTTTGGATGAGATGAAACACAAGATGAATTTGATGCCCTGACATTTGATAATGTCAAATCTGAACCTGCTGACATCTTTTAGGTCCAGGAATTTCTTTCTTCTGTGGAACACAAAAGGAGATGTTAGGCAGGATGTTCACGTTCTTGTTTTTCCATACAATGAAACAATTTATGTGATCTCTCATGCTCCAAAAGGAACAAAATAGCATCATAAAAGCACCATTACACTTGCCCATATGACTTGTGAAGACTTCTGAAATCACACGACAGCTTTCTCAACACTGAAAATATGGCACTTTAGGATGCATGTCACTATGTTTGATGCAAAATAAGTGTCAGAAGGTTTTTCACACAAAAAAAAAGGGAGTCAATGAGATATTTAAAAAACAATGTATGCATTTATTCAGCAAGATGCATTAAATTGATCAAAAGTGGCAGTAAAGACATTTATCAATGTTAGCAAAAGTTTCTTTAAAAGAATTCTCTAAAAAAACTTTTTTATAAAAAATGCTGTTCTTTTGAACTTTCCATTCGTCAAAAAAAAGTAGTGAAGCTGACCAAATAAATTAAGCCTTGGTGAAAATAAGAGACTTCTTTAAAAAACATTTAAAAAATCACCAAAGTTTTGAAAAGTAGTGTACATTTTAGTCTGTTCATCACACAAAACTATTGTATGACTTTGGAAGTTGTATGGACATCTTTTAAGATGCTTTTTTGGTCATTTTTAAAGGGGCTCTCTGTAGGAATGACACCCAGTGTTCAAAATAGGTACTGCAGTCCAAATTCAAAATATAGTTTGTCCCGCCCCCTCGTTCAAAGACGCGGGTTGCCAGCTTTTACAGCATATGGTTGCCAGCAAAAAGAGGGAGCGCAATTGACAATGAAAGTTGAGGAGACTTAAACACTGTAAGCTGATGAGTTGATTTATCTGTTTTGATATGCTGTTGTTCATAGAGATATTTAGATGGATTCAGAGGCTTTTTAGTAGAGATGCACCGATTGCAATTTTCTTGGCCGATTCTGATTTCCGATTTTTTGTTAGTGTGATCGGCCGATACATATTTTTTGCTGATTCCGATTTTCTTTCTAAGAACTATAAATGACAACATATACAAACAAAAATCTACTTTTCTTCAATGCAGTTTTATTTTCATAAAAAAAAGTAAAAGTCAGTAATAAAATATAAACAGCTCAAATAAATGCAATAGAATAAAGAGAGCTATGAAACTAAGTTTTTCGGGTTAACTGGGTTTTTATTCAGGTAAGAAATACTACAGAAATTAAAGTAATCAAATGTAAAATAACACATTGTGCTATTTTGCATTGTTACCTTAATTTCTGTAGTCTTTATTGCAAATAATTCTTACTATTAAAGTTATAAAACGTATTCAGTCAAGAGCAGAAAGTGATTTTCTTTGTCTTTTGTTCTTTGATTAACATGACAGACAGCAGCAGGAATATTGGACTGCTGTCCCTTTAAGAGTCTATGAACGGTGTTCAACAGACCCAATACTGTTACACACGACATGGGTTCACTTTCTTAGCTATTTAACGATGAAAACTGACTGTGTTTATCTGTATACTCGCCAAGATTGCCTGTGCCGCTGGTTTTGACATACTTTTGTATGTATTTGACAGTTTAAGCGCAGGAAGGCGCTTATTTTGGTACTTGTGACTCTGTTTGATTTCTGTCTCTGTTTGAGACTGAGCGTGGCTTGTTCGCTCCACTTATATAGATCAGTAGTGCGCGCGCTTTCGGTGTGAGCGCGAGACCTGCGGGAATGAGTAAAATGTACGCGCAATACAAACACTACTTAACCGTAGCGAATAAGATGAGTGAGAGAGAGAGAGGAGGCGCCCGCGCGGGTGTGTGTCACTTCAACGTGACAGAGAAGAGAGCGAGAACGCGCAGCTGACGTTATTGCCTGATTCTCTGACCCAGTTTGTTTGCTGGTTTCCATGGCTGCAATACGCGGTGTTTTCCGCCAACTGGCAACCTGTGATGTCGAAATACTATTGGATAAATTGCAGCATGAGGTTTCGCACAGACCAAAACAAAAACAGACATTCCGACACGGAACGCACATTTTCAAAGTAGAATATCTGGGTGTAGCATTGTTTTTCTGAGAAACAAGGAGGTGAACTTAGCATGTTTCCTAAATATCTGCAAACATATTAGGGTATTTTTATGCTTTATTAAAGTAAAAATCTTACATAGAGCCCCTTTAAAGCATAAGCAGCATAAAAGATTTACCTAATATATCCATTATGTTTCACAGAAGAAAGAAAATCACGTATGGTTGACACAAGTAAACAGTGACAGAGTTCTCATATTGGTGCGCACTGTTCCTTTAAGAGCACCAGGAGTCAAGGGAACAGAGCCCTAATAATGTCACTGTCTGCAATAATGTGGAGCTTCTTCAGATGAATTAGCTGCCATCTTGATCTCCTAAATCAGGCCTGCTAAATGCCGAGCAGACTACAAGAGCAGTTACATAAGATCTCAATTACATAAGACAGATTCTATGTCAGAAGTGGGCGGAGATTAGGCTTCATTTTATTATTACAGAACTGCGGCGAACGATAAAAATCTTGTCCCTCAAGAAAAGGCTGCAGGAAAAGATGTAGCTTCAGATGATCAGACAGTTCTCTCTGTTGCGCTTGCTCTCTCTTTGATATAGTCTCACCAGACAGTCTCTCATTAGAAAGTTCAGTGTGGACGTTATTATTACAGAACACATTTAAAGATAAGGGTATGATAATGATGATTATGATGAATTAATTATGAGCGTTTCTCAATGAGATCATTTTCAAAAGTCATCTAAGAACTTTTAAAGCAGCAATACTTACGCAATACACAACACTTAAAGAAAAACAAAATAGAAAACTAGATGAAAAACAGAACAAAACACGAATCGAAACGTAACAAAACAAAAAAACACAAAACAAAACAAAACAGACATCTAGAGCCAGTAGGGGTGCTTGAGTTAACAAGACAGATATAAATGTCCCTAATATTTTGGCTTTCATTGTGTGCGGTTTTGGCAGTCGACATGCATTAAAATGATTTGCATCAAGAGCTCATTTGCTGAGCAGACACACACACAGAGCTTTCATGCCCAAACACAAGCTGTCGACACAAAAGTTCTCATACTTGTATCCACACACTCACACCTGGTTGGAGTGACTCAGCAAAAGCAGCAGACTGACTAGAATCAGATCTCTAGATACCTGCTGTCTGACACGCTACAGCATACTCAGAATAAATGAGGATGGATGAGCTAAACCAGCAACTGCAATTTATTTTGTGAAGGGGGGGATTACTGCTGTTTATTTTAAAATGCTGTCTGTGTTGTTGTAGCACCAAGTTTTTGAAATGAATTATGCAAATCAGGTGACAACGCAAACATGCTCACAAAATCTGTGTCGAAAGCAATCTGCATGGCAAAATTCTCAATCTTAAAGGGTTAGTTCTCCCAAAAATGAAATTTCTGTCATTAATTACTCACCATCATGTCGTTCCACGCCCGTAAGACCTTTGTTCATCTTGGGAACACAAATTAAGATATTTTTGATGAAATCTGAGAGTTTTTTTTATCCCCCATAGAAAGCAACATAATTACCACATTCAAGGCCCAGAAAGCTAGTAAAGACATCATTAAAATAGTCCACATGACTACAGTGGTTTAACCTTAATGTTATGAAGCGATTAGAACACTTTTGTGCGCAAAAACAAAACAAAAATAACGACTTTATTCAACAATTTTGTCTCTCCCCTGTCAGTCTCCTATGCTTTTTACGTTGTATAGACAGTGCAGGCTTTCATGTTCTACATCAGAAAGCCGACTCGGTATTGGCCAACACTGTTCACGTTAGCAGGATGACGCATGCGTGTGATGCTGACGCAGGAGCCGGCCAATTATGAGTCGGCGTTTTGACGTAGAACATGGAAGCCTGCACTGTCTATAAAACGTAAACAGTGTAGGAGACTGACAGGGGAGAGACAAAATTGTTGAATAAAGTCATTATTTTTGTTTTTGCACACAAAAAGTATTTTCGTTGCTTCATAACATTAAGGTTGAACCACTGTAGTCATATGGACTATTTTAAAAGTTTTTACTACCTTTCTGGGCCTTGAATTATGGTAACTTCGTTACTTTCTATGGAGGATAAAAAAAAAACACTCAGATCAATCAAAAATATCTTAATTTGTGTTCCGAAGATGAACAAAGGTATTACGGATGTAGAACAACATGAGGGTGAGTAATTAATGACAGAAATTTCATTTTTGAGTGAGCTAAGCCTTTAAGAGTCAATTGTGAGTTCAAAGTTACCAGAGAATGAAACAGACTGGCCTAACTTGGCGGTCATTCACACAGAACACGATTTTGCAATTTCTTTCCATGTAAACGTTCTAGATGGATGTGTTTGACCATTGTGCTCATGTCTTTTGCAGCACTCTGTGCGCGACACAGAACGTGTTTAAAAACGTGAGTGGAATGCCCTGCATCTCATGTTGTGTGTTTCTTAAAAGTTAAACTTTTTAAACTTTAACGTGGGTGCCGCATTTTTAGAACGCTATGTCATTGGCGAGACGCTGCAAAAGATAGGAGACATGAGCGCAGCAGTCATACACGTCTCACTAGAGCAGTTTTACATAGAAAACCAATGGAAAAACAGTGCATTGGAATGCGAAAACACATAAGAATGGCCCCTTAGAACACCGTCAAGGCACCTGAATCGGCTCACGGCAGACCAACAGCATTGAGTGTTGTGAATAAGCCTCTATCTATAATAATTCTAATTTACATAGAAAGGAAGGAGGCTGTTTGCTGAAAAGAATGACAATGACTTTATAAAAAAATTTTATTCAGCACAGCGCTATTGCAGCACATTTAGCACCATGTACAAAAGTGGCACAATTTGCCTCCTTATTTTTCACTAAATACAGTACATGAGAACATTACTGAAACCCAGATTAATCTTCAGTCTTAGATTGGGTTGTTAATCCAGATTTGGATTTTAATATGGATTTAACTCACCAGGAAACAAAGAAACTCTGCTGACTACAATAACTGGAGACAGCGAGACCATATGCCAAAGGCAGAATATCTGGCCATTTCATTGGACAGGAGGGGAACGAGAGGTGAGGAGAGCTTGAGAGGGGGTAAATGGCCCTCCAGACAATGGAGGCTGAAAGACATAGCTAATTAAGCAGGGTGTGTGTATGCAATGGTGCGGAAAATCAGTTATGTCCATACGATAAACTCCAGGAAGAGTGAACACATGAGTGATTGCCGATTACACGCCTGCTATGTCTCTGTCTCGGCCTGAAGCATATGCCAGAGGTCATTAAGAATTGGTTGCAGTATGCAGGACACGTCTGCCTGGTTATTTATGTGTGTGTGTATATGTGTGTGTTTGTTTGTGTGTGTCTGTACGTGTTTTTGTGACATATCAGGACACAAATGTGTATAATGACATGGGTATGACATAGGTATTACAAGGAGAGGGTGACTTATGAGGACATTCCCCATGTCCCCACTTTTCAAAAGGCTTATAAATCATACAGAATGAGTTTTTGTGAGAAAGTAAAAGTGTGCACAGTTTCCTGTGATGGTTAGGTTTAGGGGTAGGGGTAGTGTAAGGGGATAGAAAATACGGTTTGTACAGTATAAAAACCTGTACCCACATGTCCCCACAATTCACAAAAACGAACATGTGTGTGTGTGTGTGTGTGTGTGTGTCTGTGTTAGAAGGCTGTGTGTTTGTGTAGCTTTATATCTTGTGTGTAAGTGTGTGTCTGTGTGTGTAAATATAGGCTTAACGGATAAGAACAAGAGAGCAATGTCCGCGGCCTAAACCACTTATCGTACATCTACCTCTCCCTCAGACTGAACTCCCCACACACTCCGACACACACTACTGCCCACAGTGACGTCACAAAGGCTCAGGTCGTTACTAAGCAACTGGATCACATCGTCATAGAAACTGTTGAAAGGGGGGGTTGATCAGTTTCTTTAGAAGGAGAGATCATAAGGGAGCAAAAAGCATGGATAAAATTAGCTCCTGTCCAAAGTCCTGTCCTTTGTGAGGAAAGACAAACCACAACTGCGATAGTTGCTAGTACACTGCATAGTGAAGATGTGTGAGAAAGTCAGAGACGGATCAAGCCAGGGACATTTGGAGAGGCATGGTTGCAGACAATGTTAAATGGGTTTGTTCTGACACATGTTAATTATGAATTTCAGCTGCATGCCCTCTTTGCTCCCATCTGTCAGCAGTGTCCTCCAGCAGCATTGCACCACAAGCTAAAATCTGAGCCTGCACTCAGCAGAACCAGAAATGGATCCAGGTCAGTGGCCATCTGAGGGGACAAATCAGATGTGGCACAGAAATCGTATGTATTTTGGAACTATCTATATATGCGAAGCACCTGAATCAATCAATAAACTATGCTTGTCAATGCAAAACTTCCTACCAAGATACTAAGGTGTTCTGGAGATTTGGCAAGATGTTGCTTTGGTTGCTAAAAGAGCTGAAACCCAAGTCTCTATGGCCCTGTTTCCACCTGGTATTAAGATGTGTTTTGGTCGATCGGATCACAAGTAGACGAGAGAGACACATACCCATTTACACCTGGTATTTTAATCCGTCTCTTTTGTCCACTTTCAACCACTTCTGTCCTGATTTCTTCGAGGGGAGGGTATATGGGTAGGTAAATGTATGTATTTTTTTCAGATCTTTCGATCAAATGGACAAAATAAGCTCACGCAATTTACATATAATGTGCACGCAGATGATGGAAAAACAGAGCATCGGCTTTCGTTTCTGCTCTGACAGCCGCGAGACCGGCCGAACGCAGTGAGTGCATGTTAGAAATCAGGAATGGTGAGATAACATTGTGCTTGGTACATTTTTCATCTTCAGACCAAACTTGGGTCTTCAGCCGACAAAGTTTAAATCCCGTCTGGCTAGTGCGCTTCTCATAATGTTTACACATTAGGTAAGTAGGCGGAGAGTAGGTGGTCTTTTGTGGCTGTTCGAACACATTCGACCACATGAGCGTTTCCACTATGAAAGCAATCCGGTCGAATGTGTTTTCGACTACCTCTGGAAGTGGTCGAAAGTGGACAAGCTCAAAACATTGCGGTGCTGCAAATGTAAATCTGGCTAAAATAGCCATTTAAAAGCCAAACTATCCAAAAAAGTTTTAAAAAGTTACAATAGTAAGGTGGTTTAACTGTAACACAATGTTTTTTTATATATTTCAGGAGTGATTATAACATGGACATCATTAATAAACTGTCCTAAAAATGTGAACATTTTTCCTTTGCGTTTTTCGCGTAAAGATGACAACGTTGTCAAAAAGGTCACCGTTCACATGGGTCCACGAAAACGCTGTATTATGCATGCCAGGCCAGTAGATGGCGATGTCATTTTGTAAAGAAAAACTACGCGCCTATAGACTAAACAAGTAATACGCATACGTATGACATCACCATTTTCACAAACTGGCATTTTTGTAGTTTACATGGAGATGATAACAGTATCGTTTTAAAAACTTTGAATCCCATTTTCAGGCCCTAAAAATGTTGTTTTTGTAAATGAACAGTCAAAACGCATTAAAACGCTTTCAGTTTTTAGTTGAAAACGGTGCCATGTAAACGGCCCCTAAGACTGCACATAATCTGTGCCCAAAAATCATAATTTAATTTCTGCTGACACTAAATTGATACTTTTAGCAGCCAAGAAGAATGTACACTTCCATTCAAAAGTTTGGGGTTGGTAAGATCATTTTTAATGTTTTTGAACTTTTTGTATGTTTTTACTTGCCAAGGCACAATAAATAAATAGTAATATTGTGAAATATTATTACAAATTATAATTACTGTTTTCTGTTTTAAAATACTTTAAAATGCAATTTATTTCTGAGATGGCAAAACGGCAAGACACCAATTTAAACAGCTTTGCCGCTTAATATTTTCATGGAAAACATGTTGCATTTTTTCAGGATTGTTAGATGAACAATTTAAGGCATTGTTGCTGAATAAAAGCATTGACTTCTCTCAAAAAACTGTACTAACCCCTTAGTGTATTACCAGCTCTATTTTACACATTTTATCATCTTCAAATCAACATAACCCACAGAATTCCACAGATTTTTTTCACGAAATCTTTCCAGAAATTGTTCATAAATGGCCTGCCAGCCTCCCACTGACAATTTATCCTAAAAATGCCACTTGCAGGGCTTTTAGTGAGGTCTCTCTTAGATGATAACTCACACAGCATTTAAGCACACACATCTATAGCCGTAGTATTCTCTATTCTAGCACAGCATCACTATGTTTTACACCATAAAACATGACACAATCCATACTTCACTTCCTATAGTAAAACTCCAGAGAAAAGTGTCACGATATGTAGGAAGATGGAATAAGACCTTGATCTGCTGTCTCTGGCCTCATTATACAGGTTATCAGAAAGGTGCCATGAGACTCACGCAAAGACCCAAAAACCCAGATCTCTCATGATCATGAGCTTTTTCGATTCATTCACATTTCATTTCCACATTGAGACATATAGGCTACATGCGTCTCACATGCATTCAAGCATCTGATGTCTATTTTTACAACCATGACAGGTGCTACTGACATCAGAGGCAGATGTTGATTCTGTTACAATGAATAAATTACTGAAAAAGACATCAAGGTCTGTTGTCGGACTTGCATTTGCCATATGACACCAAGTATCCAACAGGCTCTGTAGCTTGAAGAAAAACATTTACACGTTCATCTCTAACCTTCCTCCCATGTGAGTAATCACTGCAATCTCCAATGCTTTGCATTTATAATTAGCTTTCCAATCAACTCAAGGCAGGCTGAATTTCTCTCTGCTTTTCCTGAAATATGCCGAATAATGTGCAATACACCATGAACAGTCTCTGTTTGGAGTACATTTTAAATTATACTGATCCACGTCAGGAGATAAACATAACTTAATTCACAAATTGAAAGCAGAAATCCATATTTTTCTTTCATAGGGCACAGGCAGGTTCATACATATATTAACACAGCAGAAAAATGCTAAAACTTATGGTTTATTGAATAATATCTTGGCTCAGTGCTCTTACCAAACTCTCACTCAGCACAAAAAAAAATTGAATAAAATAGATTTTCTGAAGTTTTTAAAAACAACATGAGCCTAGTGCAAAAAGGCTGCAATCATATAATACCAAAAAATCCAGCACAGTCCTGTTATGTAGAAGATAATGAATAACTTCATGACTCAACAACACCGAACTTATCAAACAATTGCTTTAGAAATTCCATTAATCAATTACACACTCAGATTTACTTTTGTAATTCATCAAACAAGCACAGCAACAATAATATTGACATAACCTGCTTCCACACCTGGATCCTCCATTCAAACTGAACAAAAAACAGGAAATTTTACTTTTATTGCTGTTAATTGTACACCTGAACGTCTCCACCTCCTGTTTCACTTCAGTTTTGTGTTCATCTTTTTTTCTCTAACCCACATAGATCTCTCTATTATCTCTTTTTACTTTCTCTCATTGTGTCTCCTTCCTGGTTTCTGTTGCTTTTGTTCATAACTGTATCAGGACAGATCGTGTGCTGTAACTGTGTCTGGCCAGGCTTGTTCATTAGACGGCTCCCTCAGGCCCAATCGATCCTTGTTCTAAAAATAGTGCTAGCCATAATGCTACTTTATCTGGATGGTGACCAGAGCTTTGATGCCTTACTTCGTAACCCTGATATCAGATTATACCGGAGGGAGAGAGTCTTATGAATCATGTTTAAAACAACTGAAAGGGATTTCATTTCATTTAAAATACATGTTTGTTACTCAATACAGCTACTCTAAAAACCCAATAAAACGTCTTATGCATGACTGCACATTTAATGAAGGATCTGCAATTCCAATATGTCTATGCTCCAGTTTTCCCAAATTCAAGGTGATTTAGAGGGTTTTCAAATAGAAAAGATTAAATCTAAAGATCTGAGACAGTGGCAGAGCCGCCAGCACAGAGATCAGTGGAGAGAGGTAACAGATCCGTGTGCAGATTAATTAGTGTTTAATGAATTTTAGCCAAATGGCGTCTCCTTATTTGCACATTTTACCTGGCTGAGCAGAGACACGCTAAGAGATGTTCATGTACAGCACACACTGAAACATTTGTGATTTAAAATCAATTTAAACCTGGAACTTTTAAGGATTTAGATTTTGAACAAAAAACATTATGAGCTAAAATGTATAAGGAATATTTAGGATTCTAGGCTAATAATCAAATAAGCAAATTTCCGACATTAGTCATGTGACTCCTTTGAAACAAAAGGTCAGATTTCCTTCCAATGAAGCACATGATGCTTTTGGATCATTGTCAAATCATGCAACAAACTTGTGAAGCTCATGCAGCTTGACTGATAAAGGGAACAAACCAAATACAAATATTAAATACATTTAAATAGATATAAAAAAAAATTTAAATTCTACTTTTCACTCAAAATGTTATCCTGATAATATAATTTGCTATAAAAACAGTGAATTAAAGGGTTAGTTCACCCAAAAATGAAATTTCTGTCATTAATTACTCACCCTCATGTCGTTCCAAACCCGTAAGACACAAATTAAGATATTTTTGATTAAATCTAAGAGGGTTTTTTTTAATCCCCCATAGAAAGCAACGTAATTACCACATTCAAGGTCCAAAAAAGTAGTAAAGACATCATTAAAATAGTCAATGTGACTACAGTGGTTCAACCTTAATGTTATGAAGCGACAAGAATACTTTTTGTGCGCAAAAACAAAACAAAAATAGGTTGAACCACTGTAGTCATGTGGAAATTTTAACGATGTCTTTACTACTTTTCTGGACCTTGAATGTGGTAATTATGTTGCTTTCTATGGGGGATAAAAAAAACTCTCAGATTTCATCAAAAATATCTTAATTTGTGTTCCGAAGATGAACAAAGTCCTTACGGGTGTGGAACGACATGATTGTGAGTAATTAATGACAGATGTTTCATTTTTGGGTGAACTAAACCTTTAAATTAGAAAAAATGTTGCACTTTCACAAGTGAACATTTGAACTTTTGAACTGCACTGTATGTCTGTGGAGGATATTTACAATGTGTATATGATCAAATACTCTTTTACGGCAGAAATTTGTGTGTATATATTTATGTATTTATCAGAGTATGTCATGCACACGTGTATGTGCCCTTCTGTCATTCTTCATGTGTGGGGAGGGCACAGCTGTTTCAGAGCAGCACGAAAAGGTGGGAGGAATTTAAATGAGAGCATGAGTTATTTCTGTATGCTCTGAGACACCGGTTCTCTCCTTTTGAGTGTGCGTGGGCAAAGACACAGATTCCCATTCATAAACTAGACTCGATCTGCCATAAATCTTGCTGCAGGTTAGGGGGAGATTTCTGCTGTAGCATTTGAAATAATGAGACTTCATTATTCATAATTCAAGGCTTGTGGGATGAATTCATTTCAGAGATAAATAACAAGAGCCACATTGTTTGGATGATGAGCCCCCGTATATCTAGGGTATTTCATAAGGTTTTACCAGGGAAGAACGATTCATAACACTTTTAGGTCCATGTATATTTGAGTCAACAATCACATAGGAAGAGTAACTCAGCTGTTGATAAATGAATCTTTTCTAACATTTCTATTTCACTAGCAAGTCAATTATTTGGGATTCCCAATGTGCAATCCCAGTATGCTTTCAGGTTTTCCGTGCCAGTTCAAGAGGTCAGCTTACATGACAAAAACTATTAGTTGTTTGAGGTAAAACCACATGAGATTCTCCTTGGCACCTGACTAAAATGATTGTAGCAGTATCAAGATTGAGCGATCCTACCTGTTTTCCCTCAAGGGTGTAGATCCTCTTGACAACACCAGAATCGAGCTTTATAGCATCTGTAATGTCAGTGAGAACTTGCTCAAAGGAGTGGGCCGTCTTCTTGTTGAGCAGGATGCGAACTGCCTTCCGAGGCTTCACCCCACTGCGGATGACAGTGACCAGTTTGGGTCTGATGAAGTCTTTGCCCTCTTTGGACTGCGGTCCTGGTTTCGAGCTTGCTAGAGATGTTGGGCACTTGCTGGAACCCAAGGCCCTCACATTCACAGACCAGTTAGGGTTGATGTTGTTGCAGTAATCAAGTTTTTTAAAGGCTTCGGTGGAGCCACACACATAACTCTCACCTATAATCAACAAAAAAACACAGTGGTACAATCATGTGTTATATTTTACACATCTTCAATAAAAATGATGTGTGCGTGACATGAATTTTTAGGGTAAAGACCTGAGGCACTGCCTAGCATTTTGCACTGTTGAACTGTCATCCCTGTTAAAATGCATTGATTTAAGCTAAAGTCATGCAGACTTAAATGCTCATCATTGAGTGGCCTAATTTTTCATCCTTGTCATCACATCTACTGCTCTAATTTTGAAAAGAGAATCCAAATGCATCCAATACATCCAAGGCATCAAGACTCTCATAAAGCAATATGCAATAACAGACTCAGAGTCACAGAGAATGCGTTCTTACATTAAAAAACTGGGTAGGGAAATAAAAAAACTTTGTAACTATTTTACATTTTCTCAAGCAATCAGGTTGAGACATGTTTTTAAAGTAGGCATGAAACATTGCGATCGTCATTTCTTCCCGATTGTGATCTCATGTGAGTGACAGGTTGTCCCTCCCTCGTGCCAGTACACACGTCATCAGAGGAGAGAAGAGATGTCTGCAAGTGGGAGGAAGCTATTTTGATTAAAGGTTACGAGAGCACATTAGCTAGAGATCACCTACAAAAGCCTAACATCTAAGGCAAATCGGTGCTTGTTCACGTGAGTGACGACGACGAACTATTTGAATTATCAGTAACTCAATCTAAATCTGAGAAAAGCGCCCTTGCGTCACTGGCAGTGTTGCCAAGTCCGCAGTTTTCCCCCGGAATCGGGCTACATTAAAGGGTTAGTTCACCCAAAAATGAAAATTCTGTCATTAATTACTCACCCTCATGTCGTTCCAAACCCATAAGACCTTCGTTCATCTTTGATGAAAACCAAGAGGCATATGTCTCGTTCATAAACAGCAATATAAATCAAAATTTTCAAGGTCCAGAAAGGTACTAAAGACATCGTTAAAACTGTTGACATGACTGCGGTCGTTCAACCTCTTGTGCGCAAAAACAAAACAAAACTAACGACTTTATTCAATAATATCTTCTCTTCTGTCATATTCTTATACGCTGTTTACGTCCAGAGTTTCCAGGTTGTACGTCAGAACGGCGACTCATTACTGGCCGGTCCCTGCGTCAGCATCACACACATGCGTTGTGCTGTTCACGTGCAGCTTTGGCCAATACTTAGCCGGCATTCGGACGTAAACACGGAAGCCCTCACTGTGCTTACTGTGGCAACTACGTAAGGATAATGACAGGGAAGAGAAGAGATTGTTGAATAAAGTCGTTATTTTTTGTTTTGTTTTTGCGCACAAAAGTAGTCTCGTCACTTCATAACATTAAGGTTGAACCACTGCAGTCATGTCGACTGTTTTAACGATGTCTTTAGTACCTTTCCGGACCTTGAAAGTGTTGATTATATTGCTGTCTATGAGTCATATACCTCTCGGACTTCATCAAAAATATTTTAATTTGTGTTCCGAAGTTGAACGAAGGTCTTACGGGTGTTGAACGACATGGGGGTGAGTAATTAATGACAGAATTTTCATTTTTGGGTTAACTAACCCTTTAACACTGTTGCTGCGGGTTGTTTTTCATGTCTGCGACCCAAATAACATGATATTTAGCCCATGGAATACTAATTTTACCAGTGGAACCCCGCCAAAAACGCGAATTTTACCCGGTAGAGATAAAAGATAACGCTAGTTAGTTAAATATATAGACCTGCCCGCGATCCAAGTCCTGAAGCATGACATGTTTGACTATATGACATCCTCGACGAGAATTACAGCAATCCGACTATTTTGAAAGTCGTGTGTATGTATGGACTGCATTAAACAACTTCTTACCTTCCACCAGCTGATCTATACTGGTGATTTTTTTGG
This sequence comes from Anabarilius grahami, assembly GCA_003731715.1. Taxonomy (NCBI): domain Eukaryota; kingdom Metazoa; phylum Chordata; class Actinopteri; order Cypriniformes; family Xenocyprididae; genus Anabarilius; species Anabarilius grahami. The sequence goes on along the minus strand of RJVU01007007.1, from coordinate 6,088,006 downwards.
AACCATCGATTGCGTAGATGATTCGGACCCCTTGGGGCAGGTTGACGTTGTCAGAGAGGGATCGGGTCAGGTCTGCCAGCAAAGCGTCAAAGGTTCTAATCCGGTCCGACGAGATGGCATACACTATGCCGTTGTAGTACCTGTCACCATTGCGGTAAAATCGCACTTTCTTCGCCTTCTTCTCCGAGCTCAGCGTTTTGAGGGTGCGCGTCCGGTACAGGCTGCAGTGGGCGCTGTGAGTGGGGCTGAGCAGCCCGTTCGCCCGTCCCGCGCTTCGGCTATGGCGTTGCACTTTGTCCCTCTCGTCAAAATGTTCCTCCATGTCGTCCAGTCAAATTAGGGCTAAATTGTGAAAATTAAATGTGGAAAAAGGAAGTTATCAAACTAACCCTGTGACATGCATGTTAGTTGATGTCTCGTCTGAAAATAGACAGCTTACATGTTTCTTAGAGTTCATTAAATCCTGCGCCTGTCATTCTGTTCTTGTTGACAGTCTTACTTTGACGGCAAATAGCCTACTAACGTGTGATATTTGAAAACCTGTACCAAAAGTCTATTATTGTGTAGGCTATACATTGACTATAGCTGTTTCTTGATTTCAGGATCAATGACCAATAAGGATGTTAAAAACCCTTGATCGAGTTTAAAACACGCTTAGTGAGATCTTTGTATTAATTTTGCTTTCATACTTTTTTTTTTATTATATCATTTTTTTAAACTATTTTGGATTAATGACTCTTAAAGAGCTTTTACTGTCAAGTGAAAAACATGTAGGCTAAATGTACACACAAAAAAAACGTGAATAAATTATTTAAAAACATTATGTTTTATGTTATGCCTTTATACAGGCATAAAAAACTTTTTTTACATTGACATAACTATTAATAATATTTTTAAAGAAGTATAAAAAAGAGAAAAAAAATTCAAGAGAGATCACATAGACGGTTTGAATACGGCGCACAAACATATGAAAATTACTTTAGCTCTGAAATCGAAAACGTTCAAGTCATTTTTGTTTGAGTTGAATTTCTTAATAGCCTATTTTCGAATAACTTGGATCCGGACAAAAATGAACATCACGTCAATGTCATATTTGATAATCCGAACTATTAAAATTAATTAGAATGACCAAAACAACATTCTAACAGGCAGGTCAAAATATTTGCGAGCTTTCGGTCTGTTTTATTTTGACTTACAAACAATAAATAAACCGTTCTACTTGCCTAAAGGTGAATATGTAGGTAATATTCAAGATTTCTTCTCAATGGTCACGATTCAGATGCTGAGTTGTGCTGACAGGAGTCGTGATGTGAGCCCGGCACCTCCTTTGTTGTCCCGCAGAGGAGGCTGGCTGGTCGGTCGGCAGCTGCTGCTCTTTCTCTCTCTCTCTCTCTCTCTCCTCCGTGTCTTGCTGTGATTTACATTGGTCGCTTTCTCATTGAGATTCAGCCCCGCACCGCAGACCTGCCACAACCATCCCTCCCCACACGCGCGCGCGCACACACACACCCCGCCCCGTTCCTCTCCGGTGAGGCTGCTTTATAAAGTCTCTTTCTCGAAGCTCCGTCACGATTCAGAGTGAACAAGTGCTTGTGCACACTGCTTAAACTCTCCTTGGTCATTCAAATAATATTAACGACAGCAATTAGTGTCTTAAATGTAATTATGTAGGTGTATACTGAAATGACCAAATTATATAAGATACACTTCTTAACCTTGACTCTTCAGCATGCAATGAAAAGTATTTCATAACAGAATTAACATCCGATATGACAATACATTTAATTAAAGAAACTACCTTGAAATTAAATTAGCTCACAAAACCCATAGAAAAATAAGTCAAAAATGTATTTAAAAGTGTTTATAGTGAACATAAATTCAGAGTGGCCCAACCAAAATAATGCTTAATTGTACTGTTCTTAAAGAATAAAAAGTAAAAAAAGGACACTTTTGCAAAAATAATCAAACAATAATTGATTGCACTGCACTGCATTAATGATTTAATCGAGGGAGTCGGCTTCTTGATGATGTTTTTTTGACAGACCCCTTCATCATATTTGATTGTTGCTTCATACCCTCCTGGCCTCTGCTGGAAACAGAAATAAAAAAAACAAGGTATAACATCCAACATTTTAACAATGTATTCAAAAGTACCCACTGCCATCCATCTGTTTCACTTTATATGCAAATTGTATTTTTAAATGGGCAGTGCTGGGCGGTAACTGATTACATGTAATCTGGATTATGTAATCAGATCCAAAAATGACTTGTAATTAGATTATATTACATTTTAAAAGACTAGTAATCAGACTTTTTTATTGATTACATGTTATTCCTACAATGGCAATTATTCATTATTCATTGATTCTCCCCACTACTTCTTTTTTTATCTTTTACATTTGTCTTTCTAAAAAAGTCTACTGCTTATATTTGTTCAGAAGGTCTTCCAGGTTTGTGGAATTGCACACACAGACCAGCCACTGAAAACTGAGAGCCACACTGCAGTTGATCACTGGATTTACAGAAATCAATTCACTTTTAAAAAGTGTTTTCTCAACATTGCAACACTGCATATCTAATCAACTCCTGACAAACACATTAATTATTTTTTGAATTATCACTATCATGAGTCATTTAACCATGTATTAGTGTCCTTGGAGGGCTTTTGTCTTTTAAACACATTAAAATGTACAAATTCACATCATTTCATATTAATAATAATAATAATAATAATAATTTATTGTCATTGTAAGAATACAACGAGATTACATTAGAGCATCAATCGATTTCATAAAGTGCAAAAGATCTACAATAGCACAATATATAACCCAGACAGCATGTGACAGACAAGGAATGTAAAACATAAGATAGATAACCTCTAGTAGCCAGGAAAAACGTGTATAGTTAAGTGTACTGCAGCAATGCAAAGACCAGATTTTCAACTATTGCAGTTGTTGGAGGGTGGTGCGTGATACAGAACAGTACAACATGTTGCAAACAAGGAGTGTAATATATGAGATAGATAAACTATAATAACCGGAAAAAGTGTATAATTGAGTGTGCTGCAGCAATGCAAAGTCCAGTTCATAGTTATTGCAGTTATTGGAAGATGGTGGATCATACCCACTATACTTTAAGTAAGTGAGGGGGGGGAGAGGGGGACAATGTTGCAATGCAGGGATTCCCCAACTTTTTTTGCCAGCTGAAACTCCTGAGATTTTAAATTCATAAGTTGGGTCAATAATAAAATTAAAAATAAGAAGAAGAAGAAATAATAGTTATAAAATTAAGTTTTATGGTTCTCTGATGTCAGTTAATGGTCACATGACATGCAGGTAAACAAATAAAATATATTTTAATCTTTTTTTAGTAAGTGTTTTATTTTTATTTTCAAAATTATTTATTTTAAATGTTACATTTTTATGATTTAATTACAATTTAACTCACAAACCCTCTGCAGTTCCTTCACGAACCCCAGTCTAGGAAACCCTGACTTAATGTAATATTTAATGCACTTCATGTTGTTGATAAAGAATGGAATATATTTATATGGTACAAGATTATCCTATTCAAATCAATGTGATAAATGAGTTTAGTCAAAAGTAATCTAAAAGTAATCAAAAAGTAGTCAGATTACATTACCTTAAATGTGTAATGTAGCGGATTACGTTACTAACTACAATTTTTGTCATCTAATTTGGAATCAGTAACTGATTACAATTTGTAAGTAATCTACCCAGCTCCCCAGACAGCAACATAGTGTGGCCCAGATCCGGCCCACATCTGGTGCATGTGGATTACACGTGGACCAGATATGGGCCGGATCTGGGCCGACACTATGTTACTGTCAGGGTCTGTAAATGGGACAATTAAACCAGGCTCTGAATGTTTAAGGGTTGTTCACCTAGAAATGAAAAGTCTTTTACTCGCCCTTATATATTCAAACCTGTTTGATTTTCTTTCTTCTGTAGAAAAAAATCCAGTGTTGGTAAGGAAAAAAGAAAAGAAAAAGGAAATTCATACAGGTTTGAAATGACATGAGGCTGAGTAAATGATGACAATTTTTGTCTCTTTAAGTTATTGCTCAAGTCTTACTCAGTGAAATATGATGAGATAATCACATTCTTCACTTATAATAATTGAATGGCTCAACCCTGCATGTTTTTCCATGTTACTTTAAAATATTTCAAGAAAATATAAGAACTGGCATTGTTTTCTTTGAACCAAAGTGGTGTCATCTGATGATGTGCAGTGCATTTTAACAGTTACGTTTTGTCTGGACCCAGTGCTGTCCTCCGGGCTAGAACCATCTGCTGCTTTCTGCTCATATCCACTGTTGAGGACAGCTAAGGACAAATTACCATAGTTCATATCTTAGGAAAAGTAGCTCAACTGGTAGAGCATGGTGCTATGAACATCAACACCAACATGGCACTATACATGAAATGTATATCTACACTGTAAAGCGCTTATTTAAATAATTGAAAGAACAGAAATTGATGAAAATTCATTTCAAATGTCTTGTTCACCTTTGCAATCTCTGTAAGATACGCCCGCCTCTCTTCATAGACTTTCTGGTAAGCCTATCAGAAACAAAACGCATAATAAAGGCACTTGTGTAAATAAACAATAAAATGTTTTCATGTATGAAGAAATAATTAGGACTCTCATGTCAGCATAATCATTAAATAAATCAGCAACCCAAACCTAAACTCCTTCACTCCCTCATGATAATGTCAATTACATTACAGTTAATAGATTGTCGACAACAGTGTGATATGATATCTTTACAAGAGGGCATTTTTCTGAATGTGAGGAAGAGAAGATGGGGTAGAGCTTCACCTTTCCTTCCTGCACAATTCTCATTTGAAAATCCATCAGCTGGGATTGAAGGTCGCTCTTCTCGGTACAAAGCAATTTCAGTCTCTGTCTGACAGCATCCTGAACAAAAATAAATATCTCAACAAATGGACTTAAGACAAGGCATAAATAATATGAATGTTCTTATGATTATATAATTAGGACCAAATTAAAGGTTCGTAAAAGGTTCTTTGCTAGGGGTCATGAGTAGCCCCAAACATTTTCGTTCTTTATATATTCTATAATTATCATCCCATCCCTGTGGCATGGGACACTCAAATCTTTCTCGCTTCTCTTCCCTCATTTACAGATTACTTCTCACTGATTAAATATTTTTTCGCAGGCTGTCTCAGCAGATTTTTTTCATCTCGTCTTTGGCAGAGGACCATGTTAAGTTTGCCAGGCTGAAATGAGAAACAATTGCACCACGCAACAGTAGCCGCAGAAAATTAAACGTGGATGAACTGATGCATAAACTGAAGTGTCTCTTCCGTGTTGCACAGACAGGGGGCATGAGGGAGCGAGGCATGAGGTTTGTTCTCGTGCAAGCATGCAGGTTCAGTTGAGCTTCTGTTTATGTTTGCTGATCAATGTTTATATGTGAATAAAAGCCTAAATTCAATCTGTTCATGAAGCGATCGAGTCTCTTCAAAAAATGTGGACTAATTCATATGGATTAGTTTTACAATCTCTTTATGAACTTTTTGAAGCATCAAAGTGATGGTTATGTCTATGGAGGGACAGAAAGCTCTCAGATTTCATTAAAATATCTTCATTTGTATTCCGAAGATGAACGAAAGTCTTACAGGTTTGGAACGACATGAGGGTGAGTAATCAATGACAGAATTTTTGGGTGAACTAACCCTTTTAATGTAATTATATTTTACATATTTTAAACATAAATGTTTATGAAGATTTTATAATTAACAACAATTTCAATTTTATTTATAATTTTTAGAAATTGGTAGCACTTTTTGTAGCTGGAATGTACCTTGGACATTTAGTCATATGAGCAAATAGAAGTCATTTGAAATGTTTTATTATTTTATAATACATTTTAAATAATTGATTTACATTCATTTAATTATATAATTAATATACTTATTTTTAATAAAAATGTTTTATAATAACCATTACAACATTAAAAGTTGCTGCTGGAATACTATATATAATACTTTGTAATATAACTATTGAGAACTAGTGAATTGTTATACTGATGAAGGCAAACAGCTGAAACCTTTGTATTTTTATCTCCTGCTTGAACCTAATAAAGTATTTTTAGAGTGCAGACCTTTTTGCATTTTCATGCTGGAATACTTACCTCGGACATTTCATCATAAGAGCGAATCGAAGCCAGTCGATCTGAAGATAAGACGAAAGTTAGTCCTACAAGATGCAGTGTGTACACAATACATCAATATAACAGCATGAAGAACAGTCAAATGACTGCTGTGATAAAGAGGGTGATGAAGAAGATGAAGAGAACTTAGAGGCAGCAAAGGAAACCATGGACTGTCTATGACCCAGCCCATAATGTTGGGTGGATGGTACTTTTCCAGACCACGTACAGCTTATAAATTGCACTGTCTTGTGTTATTTTTTTCAGCAGGTGCCTCCAAGTGTTTTTTTGTAGCCTATCATTGCAGGTTGCTTGCGACACACTATAAAGGGTCTAAAATTATATGAGCTATATTATACTATAAGATATGATGCTATTCCTACTATAGCAACAAAAAAAGTAAGATAAAAGGGAAAGGAAAGAAAATAAAGTGTGTGTAAGGCTTAAGCTACCTGCGGGATCACCGCGGAGGGTCTCGAGTCTCTCTCGATCGACACTGATTTGATTCTCCAGCTGCTCGTTCAGCTCCAGCTGTGTCTCATATCTGGTCCTCCACTCGTTCTCTGAGCAGAATGCAAAATCAGAGATTGAGATACGGTTCCACTTTAATTATTTAACCAATTTGTTCGTTTTTGCTCATTAGATTACTCATTAAATGTATCTTTGTACGCTTCTTGTATATGTTCAGACCTTCTCCATCTACACTGTGAAGTCTCTTCTCCAAATCAGCCAGTGTGCTCCTCAGGTCAGACACCGAATCCTGTAACATGTCCCTTTAAACGATTTACAAAGTTACTTAGTTAAAAATGAAATAAGGATCAGTCTTATCAATGTGCAACTGAGATGTCTGTTATTTGTGTTGTTTGGACTTACTTGACCTCTCTCTCTTGCTCGACTTCTGCTTGCAGTTGGGATAACTCATAATTTCTGAGATCAGTTTCTCCCATCTTCTGTCTGAGTAATGGACGGGTTTCACTTTCATCGGTGTCCTGTGATGCTCGCCATGGCAACGAACAGCCACAACACTGATCACGCGATCACGCCCGCTGCTTGCACTTACAGCCTACAGTAGGCTAGCGGACAAAAGTGATATCCGACCAAGGAAAATTAACTTCTTCGCACTTAATTCAAACTTTTTATGAACTATTTATTTAATATTGTGTATGCGTGTTGTGAAGTTGTGCCTGAGGTGTTAAACTAATGAGCTTTCACTCATTATTCGCAGCATATAATTAAATAAAAAAATCACTGTGGGTCAGGTATTAGCTATATTATTAGATGTTGTTTCGAGGGTTTTAGTGAAAATGGCCAGATGAAAGGAGCTGTCCCTTTGCAACCAAGGAGGATAGGCCTATTGTTAAAATGGCTAAACCTGCAATCGGTTTTGGATATTGCTCATGTCACAGTCACATGTCCACAGAATTATTTCAGTGAGACCACTATCATGCAGAATGTAAAGTGCTGTGGCTGGTCAAGGAAGACTAGTGAGCATTTTAACCGAAGGATGAAAATCACCTGTCCTGAATGTGGGACCACCTCAAAACAGCTTCTAAAGACCTGGATGAGACCTCCAACCTCCAATTTCATCTTGAACTGTATGCCAATGGCTATGAGGCTGGAATGAGAACTTGAGAAGCACCAGTAAAGCAATTTATTACACCGTATTATTATTTTCCTGATTTGTTATCTCCTTCATTGTATTAACTCAAATTTTTAATTTCACTGAACTCACATTTTTAAAGAAAACCAGATAACTTGCTTTTTTAAGTTAATCCAACAATATTTTTTACAGTGTAGTTTTATCTGCTGCAAAAAACAAAAACAAAAAAAAAAAACACTTGTATTTGCCAAAGAAAATAAGGACTGAAGTGTGAAAGATTGGAGCTGTGTTTTGCAGTGAAATAAGTCAAAATTTAACAACCTAGCGTTGAATGGTGTCAGTTATGATAGGAGATGGCTGGAGTGTTTTACCAGATGCATGCATGGTGCCATTAAACATGGCAGGGGAAACATAATGGTATTGGGGATACATGTCTGCAGCAGGTGTTGGAAAGATCTCAGGAGTAGATGGCACTTTGAAAATGAACCAATACTTGGGAATCCTGCTGAACACAATAGCCAAGTGGAGGATCTGTTTGGAGAGAAAATGTGTATTTTCCAACATGATAATAACGATCCCAAACATACCACACATGCAACAAAGTTGTACACAATGAAAGTGATCATGCTCAGCATTTTGAAGTCTCCAAGTGACCATCTCAGTCCCCTGACCTTAAAGCCATTGAAATCTTTGGGGAAATTATAAACCTGGATTGTGATAAGTCATGCAGGTCTTCAAATGAAGCTCAACTTTGGGAAGAACTAGGAGGATTGGAAAGAAGCACGACACATGTGCAAATTTGCCCAGTCAATGCCCAGGAGAATTGCTGCTGTGATCGAACACAGAACCATATATAAATATAACCAAATACATAACTCATATTTAATTATATGCTGGAATTTGCCTTTCCTGCCAAATAATTGTTTACTTTAGTGTATTCTTCTCAATATAACAAACTCATATTTTTATTGTTTAATTTAACCTGAAGAGTCATTAAAAGCAAGTATTGTGCAAATATCCACTCCTGACATCATTATTTTTGGCCATTACTGTTAATGTTGTTACCTTTAAATATCCCTTACCTTGTTTTTACTATTACAACAACACTAACTGTAATGTTGCTGTTTAACAAATGTACATTCATATCAAATAGGAGAAAGTATGCATGAAGAACTTAATTTTATTACAACTATGGCAGTTGAACACAAAAATTACAAGTACCATGGATGGTTTTACTATTGTTTTTCAGTTACAGATACGGCTACAGTTAAAATATGGTTACTATCAATTTTTTGTAGTAATTTTTAATGAGGTACTTGCTTGAAGATTAACATGAGCCACAAGAATTTCCAAAAACAGTAATAGAGCACAGTGATATGAAGGGTACAGAATGCTAAATGTACTTGCTAAATTACCTGCAATCGTTTCCTTCTATAAATATAACCCTCTGAATATTTTAAGAAAATAAAAAATATCATCTTTAAGTATAAGGCTGTAACACGGGTACAACATTTCACTAATACAGTAAGTGTCTAAGTGCATCTTTCTGTAAACATTGCACAGTATAATATTAATCTCATTATCAAAACAAAATAATTTTTTTTGTGCTACAAGAACATTCAAGATAAAGGGTAATTCATGACAACACATATTTCATTGTTTTTTCTCATCCTGCCCTTTCTTAGGTGGCTTTTCTTTCTCCTCAGTTCCTTCGCTTCCTGACCCATCCTTCGCCATTGCTTTTGCAGTTTGCTTGCCTGTGGCCTTCAGTACACCCTTGATGCCCAGATTGTCCACATTAAATACAGTGACACCTACATTGACAGCAGACTGGACTGCAGTGTCTGCAGCTTGTCCTGCCTCATCTCCATACCTGATCAAAACATGGACGTATTCTGAGCTATAAGACCTGACAGGAGTGTTTCTATGAGGTATAAACATTGTCTGACTATTGATTCTAAAGAAAAAATAAATAAATAAAATGCAAGCAGACAAAATGTTGCATTCACCTCAGTTTTAATTCACAAAGCACACTGACAGACGGTTAATATGAACAAGCACCTTCTCAGCAACCTCTGAATGGTCAATAACTCAAGAGAATAAGGCACTTTGGGTAGGTTAGAACTCGGCAGAGACAGTCAAAACAAATGCAGTGTGTTTTTACCCGCCACCATTTATATTCAGCTAGGGGGGTCCAAGAGGTTTCCTAGACCCCTAAATCTGAAAAAGCAACATGAAATAGTAAATTAAACCATTTCCCAAAGCAGTGAAGTTTAAATAGGGATATATAGCAAAGAAACAGCAGTATCAGGCTATTGACTGGGGAAAAGAATAATAGGAAAGCAGAAGAGAAACCGTGAATCCTGAAGAACAATAAATCAAAAACACCTACTTGTGCCTCACAGTAGTCACTGTCTCTGAAGTTACACTTTTGCCAATAGTTTTTGCTGCTGTCTCCAGACTTGACCAGAGAGTTGATAAACCTGCAGTTTACAACACAATTCAAATGAAAATCTACAAATTTGATATACTAAATCAAACTACTATTCAGCAGGACGAAAGTAAAATGGCAAAAACCCTTTCAGGAGGACATTTAAATTATTTATTCGGTTACCTTGTATGCTGCTTCCTGCCACTAGCTTGGCTCCATCCATTTTGGAGCAGCCATCTTTGCTATTCTTGAGGGATTCTGGGACGAGTTTGCTACTGTGTTTTTTCACGTGTGGAGCAAGTTCTTTCCCAACTCGACCTGCTACAGCAGCGACACCATCCACTAGTGAATAAAACAAAATGTGTTATGCATCTTACCAAACAGAATACATAAATATTTCAGCATATGATAAATCTAATTACACCATTGTTTTACCTAGAAACTGGCTGACTTTCACAGCACCCCCAGTGGCCTGCTTGGCTGCATTTAGGCTCTTGGTGACCTTGGGGCTGACCTCTGCTGGCGTCTCCTCTGGAGTGATGTTTTCTCGTAGTTTAGTTGCTCCTCTCTGGATGGCTTTACCGGTAGCTTCAGCTCCTCGCACAAGCCCCCGACCCAGCCAGGAGGACCCTGTGGAGAAAAAAAATCACAATACCTTCATTACTTGTTTTCTTTTTAAAGTGTATTAGAGTGGCCTCTAGTGGCTCATTTTAAAATGTACCAATAAGGTGTTCAATGTGTGTGCATACTATCCCATCATGGTAAAAGTGTGAAAATATAATATGATAAACAACTTTCAATCAAAACAATTTCTACTTCAATAAAAGAAAAACACAATAGCTATCCAATGAGATATCTATCAACATTTCAAGTTTTGGTTACTTTGCTCTGATTTTAAAATTCAGACCTGCTAGAATGCTCTGTGACATTTTTTCACTCCACACAGGAACAGTTTTCTCCTCCCCTCCTGGTGTTTCTGAAGGAGGAACCTTCTCACTCAAGTTTGAGTCTGTTCCTGTAGCACCACATTGTTCTTCATCTATCTTAAATAAAAAGGCCTCAATTATAACCAGTATGAGGCAGCAAACTAAAAGTATAACTTTTTCAACCAACCACATAAACTGTGAAATTTGGAGAACAAAAAAGGTCCATTGTCCATTATCAATAGTGCAGCAATGCATGAAGCCTGGCTCACAGAGAAGTCACTTTCAAACCAAGTGCTTGTTGTTCATCAACGCAGCAAATTTGTGTGACTGGCTCAAACCCAATGAGAAAACTCTGTGGGGAAATTTTTCACCCTCACGCAATACTCCAGATCACATGGATTCCTATTGAAATGACTGGATTTTGAATTTGAAATTTTGCCAAACAATGTTAAAGGTAGGGTAGGCAATTTCGGAGAAGCTAGCAATAGCAAGCTAGCTTTGAAAGCATGAGATCCCACCCTCCCTTTAGAGCGTCTCCAACGCCACGCCTCCTTTAAAACACATGAATGCAACACACTCAGCAGAGTCTTCAAAGCGCAAGTTGTTCAGTGGCAACGTTGTTCAGTATGAGGAAATCTATCAAACGATATGAATATTGTGTGAAACACCACGTGATTACAGAAGTGTAAAACTCGTTAGCGCCACCTAATGGCCGATTTCTTTCAAAATTCTTACAGACCATGAGTCGAACATGGCCACCGAGTTTCGTTCCGATCAGCCTCCATTAACCGAACATTTTGGCGCCCCCTAGCAACTATGAATAGAAATATTTTTTGATAATTATTGATATTCAGACTCCACCGAATCTTTCTGCACTGGTTTGGTTCTGACTGGGCAAAAAACCTAGGACCAGTTTGCAAAAGTAGGTTTCCGACAAAATCCAAGATGGCGGAAAAAATGTCATGGTGGATATGAAATCAGAGATACACATTTTGTTCATCTTGAACCCCTAAATATAGCTGCAAGCAGCAATTAGTTGTACATAAATAGTTGACAGGCAAGTAGGACATCATATCATTGCATTTGGACCGAATGCAATGACTGCACAAACACTTCCAAAAACGATTCATGTACATGTTTTAATATTTAGACCATTTCTATTATTGATTGCTATCAGGATGTGAAGAGAGTTTCAACCAGAATAACAAAAAGTGTTTCTGAAAAAAATGTCCTACCCTCTAGATCACAATTATAAATTATAATGGTGCAGTCACATTTAAAGGTTAAAATGTGACTGCACCATTATAATTTATACAAAACTAAATGCATTTAGAAACAGATATCAGAGTTTAATAAAACAATTAATTTCAGGTTTCTTTCATTATAACTTTTCTTCTTAAAATCAAAAGTGAGATTGATTACCTGGACCCTGAGCTGAGCCAACACTGACAGCTGTTCCTGGAACAGATCCCTGTCTGCGGCAGGCAGCTCTGAGGACAGCACAACCCCAACGTAGGACCCTGGCACTGCTGCTGTGGTGTCAGGAAATGTGAACACACCTTTGTTGCTAAGTAAGACTGGTGAGTCTGGGTACAGCGGGTAGATCCAATCACAAACCTGCAAGCACAACATTTAAAAACTCTTTTACTGAACATGATCTTTACTTATCTTTTAAACCAGACCATTTGAAACTGGGGTTCAGGGACCCCAAGGAGCCTACAATAACAGAAAATATGAAAAAAAAATAATAATAATTCAAACATGGTATTACTCATTGTCAATGTGATCATTCTGCCTTCTGAAATCATGGGATTTATCATGGTTTTATTGTATTGAGAGCCATAGTTAAGCAGTAAGAACTAAATACAAGCCCCTGGCGACAAAATGTTTGAAAACCCTGCTTTAAACTACAATAAAGATTAATTTTGTGTATTTGGATGTCACTGCATTTGAGGGACAAGAGGGGTCAAATGAGCCTGGAATTTTATTGCATATTTTTGGGCGCTGTGTGTCCATTCAGAAGGCCACCCTTTGTTCTGGACGCCTAAAGTGGGACAAAAGACCACTGTGGGACACATGCAGCAGTTATGTTAGAGCGTGGACTGCACGTGTCCTACATCAAGCCCCAGAGCAATGGGAGCACTGGACAGCTATCAGCCCTCAAACTGGAAATCTGCCAATCCTGCACAGAGCCGACAGTCAGCTATTCAATGAGATTTCTATTTGCTGAAACAGCGTGCAGACCGATTCTGTACAAAGAGCCCTGGCGTCATCTGTAACAAGACTGTTTCTAGCACTGCATAACCTAAACAGACCTAAAGCCTTTGACATCACCACCACAGAGTCCGGTTGGACTGGCTTTTGTGAATTTGAAAGAGGTGGGGCGGTAAAAAAAACCTTTTGACGTCTGAAAGTGACACATTTCTAAACTGTGTCAGATTTGAGTGACTATAAATAACCAACTGAGTTTAAAAGTTGTCACAAATACTACATATCAAATGAGCCATACCAAATGAATCTCAATCGTTTTCTTAATAAAAACACAAGGTTTCTACTTCTCTCTCTGCTTTCCCACACAAGAATGTGCTGTGCCTGTAATTGTATAACATGATGAGCATGACAGTAATCTCAGTTATTTTGCTGTCAGCCATGAACTGAACTCCACATAGACGTAATTTAAAAAACAAAACAAAACAAACAAAAAAACACCCAGTTTAATGTGATCATCACAAGACCTCTCTTCTGTGCAGGGTAAACCTATCTTGTCAAAGTGGTGAATAGTTTGTTAACAGCACAAATACTGGGTGTATAATGTGATGCTATTTGACCAGTTTCAAAAGATGAGACGATCATGAAGACTTAAATATATGAATGAAAATAATTCATACACAAAAAAATTCTTAATCAATATTTTTGTCTTGTTTGCCAGTGAAAATATCTAAGTATCCATAAAAAAGTTAAATTTTTTGCATAAGATTACTTAAGACTTAAGTTTATAAATATGTTTTCATATTGCATTTTTCTTATTTTAAGTATAAATCAAACAGAATTCAAAGCATTTTATGCTTAAAACAAGAAAAATACACAAGTCACAATTTAGTTTTATTTATATAATATTACAGTATTTATTAATAGTTAGTTTTTTAATATTCTCATATTTATTTTTATTTCAGTTTTAATCATTTTAGTACTTCGACATTTATTTCATTTCTCGGTTTCTTTTAAGTTAGGTTTTTCATTTAATATTTACATTTTATTTTATTTCAGATTTATTTCAACGATTTTTACTAATAGTTTTAGTTAACAATAACAACGCAGCTGGAGAATAAGACAAAAATAATAATAATTATACAAACAAATGAACATAGAAATATTATCCAAACACAATATTTACCTGTAGGTATGCTGGGGCATAGCCAGTACTGCTGTCAGAGCTGTAAATGATTATTCGCAGGTACCCTGGATAAGAAGGGGCGCTGACATGACCCTCAGCAGACACAAAGAACATCTGCACCCCACTGGGCAAGAACATAATCTCCATGCCAACCTCTCTGAGATTGACTGGGGCAAATGCCTGACGCTGGTTTGGAGCAGCTTGAAATGGCCTGTTGCCTCCATGAGAGAGTGACAGATGCCCATCTGTTGGTTGTGGAGTATAGGCTGGTGGACGCTCACTGGGTACAGTGAAGCCCACCATAGGGGAGGTAGGACGAGCAGGGGCCCCTCCTGAAGCTGAGAGACGTGTTCTGGTGTTAGATGCTGGCTGGGGGTCCAGGAGGACTGGAAGGGTCGGATAAAGGCGCTGACCCGGGGTCGCTGTGGACTCTAGCACCCCTAGACGAGAGGTGATAGTGCTTAGAGTCTCGTTCATCCTCAGCTGAGTATGTCGCGCGATCTCCCAGCGGCGTCCGACGCAGCGCTCGCCCCGTGTGTTCACCTCCAGCCCTCTGAGAAGATGCCGCCTGCCCAGTCTGTACAGAAGAAGAGCTTGGTCCTTATTCCCCGCCTCGTCATACTGAAGCCCTGTGTTCAGACACTCCAGAGCTTTCTGATAGTTCTCACGAATGGTACGAATTTCAGCCGGATCTGATGACTCCATTCCAATGCCAGGACACTTTGGAATGACTGCGCTATTGACTTTGGAGTTGAAAACTAAAAAGAGTACTAACTATAAAAGTTACCACGAGAGACGTAGGAAAAGCGTGACAGCCGGACTGCTCGACCGTACTTTTATTACTAACCAGTTTATTATTTTTCCAAATGAAATGACTTCATCTTGTACTTTGTCACCAAGCAGGTTCGACCAGATTACGGGAAAACCATAAAACAAAGTCAATAGCGCTTCTGGTCACTAGCTCTCCAAGTCTCGTAAAAACGAATGTTTTGTTTGTTGTTGACACTTTAACAATATCAATAAACATTTTCATAATTTATTTAATTTTTATAAGTTTGTTGCCACGAGGCAACATTGTACCACAATGGAAAAATGTTAAAATTTGGCATTTTCATGTAGAAAAAAGAAAGGTATTTATTGAAAACATCAATTTCTTTAACTATACACTTAAACAAACAAATTTATCTCGTTTTTAATGTATTAAAAGTTTCATATTTAATAAAAAGTTACATTTTATATCCAGCTGTTGCCCTCAGGCAACATTGTACCATAGTGGAACACGAGTATTACCAAACCATATTATTATATTATATCAAGTTATCATATCCATCTTCATCCTCATCTCCATCTTCTCTCTCACCCTCACTCTCTCCCTGACGGATTGTCACTATGATTTCATCTTCCTCATCACAGTATGACCCCCTCATTAACTCCTCATCCTCACCCTCATCAACTGCCAGTGCTACCTGTGTTTTATACCTTTTTGAAGTGCTGTAGAAAATGTGCAGATCATAATGCAGATATAGTATGTGAATTACTATTCTCATAAGTGCATTACAAAATCATGTGAAAATGGCAACATATTTAGATAATTCTAACTCTTTTCCTTACAAATATGATACATTTGTATTCAAACCTATTATGGCTGTATGGCCTTATGCGATTCCATTATGGTACAATGTTGCCTTGAGGCAACATACAGTTTTTTGTTATTTTCTCTAAAGCATTTTATGATATATAATGTAAAGTTCCTAAAAATACTTCTTTACTTGCCAGTGAAGATGACTCATATTTTTGGGGGGTGATTAAATGGTTACAAACAAGTGAAAAAAGCAATTTTCATTGGAGAAAATATGGAGTCATGTGACGTGCTGAAACAGGACACAAAATGGACCCCTGTTGGTCATGTTTTGGTCTTTTTTGCACTTTTATTGATTGGTATTTGAGTTATTCTGTCCTGAGATGCGTTTGATCAATCAATTGGTGCCTTATTTTATTAAAAACAAACTAAAATAGACCAACACCGTACCATAGTTAAGAACCCCAGGGCGCAACATTTTCGTCTCGAGCCATACCCAGAGATATTTCAGCATTGTAAAGTTAAGCACGTCATAAGATAAATGTGACATTTAAATCTACGAAAGTGATAGACAGCGGTGGTTGTCAAGCTGAACTGCAATGAGCCTAAAATGTGCTCGACCGTTGTTATTGTGACCACCTGTAAATGCGGTTTCGCGCGCGTAAAAAAAAAACCCCTGATCAACACGGATAAAACTGAGTTACCTGCTTTCGCCAAATGAGACGTGATTCATACAGTAAGCGCTAGGGGTCGTCGTTCACCATAAAACCAAATTTGTTTTCTGCATGGAAATAAAATCACAGCTAATGACTTTGTATTTTACATATATTTAAGACTAAAATCATTTTCCAAAATTAGGTTTCTACATCTGACCTTTTTTTTTTTTTAGGTTGCCGTTATTTATAAATGACAGTCCTATTAGGGTGAATTATTTTTGGAAAATTGTCTGAAACTTCACACATTCAAATGCATTTTCCCTATTTGAAAAGTAGTGAAAAGGTCTTAAGGTGATGATACACAAGGCAACTTTTTGAGCAATTTTGCTGAGCGATGTTGCTTGGGCACTTTCCTATTTAGAATGGGCAACAAATTTCTATCTGGATACTTTAGATCAAAATTTGTTGGCTATTCTCAATGGGAAAGCACCCAAGCAACATCGCTCAAAAAGTTGCCCTGTGTATCATCACCTTTAGTGTTTCAAAAAACATTAAAAAGCTTTATTAACATTCCATTTCATCTTGTGCAAGTTTGTGAAAATGTCAACTTGACAAACTCAGATGCAACATCAATGCCTGGAAAGTATTGAAACCATGTCTTAATGTTTCAAAAAAAATGGCTTTCCGAATCAATGATTATAGCACAAGTGTAAATCAACAAGACTCTTCTTTTTCAGTGTAGCCCACACTTTCCACATGTAACTCAATTTTGACCTGTTCAGTCATTTTTGGAGTATCCCTGCTTGTCAGTGAAGTGAGGCCAATAGGCAGTGGCATCTTTCCTGACTTTTGGTTGTAGTGTGGATCACATCTTCCAAACTGGCATAGGATAATGTACAAAAATGTCTGACTTCCACAACAATCTATGATATTTAATCTCTGCAATCACCCTCACTGCTTCAATCCTCGATCCCTTTGACAGTGGCCTGAATTTCTGATGCACTGCAGTCACTATCAATATTTTCCGGAAAAGGCACAGCTTTTCCTTTGTCTCCCATAAAACTTACTATCAGCCTAAAACACGCAAAAAGACTTTTAGAACACCTACCAGTACTGTACAATAGTGCCAGCTACACAATATATGTATCCTCTATACACAGTAAACCCTATAATGCTCCTTTGAGTAGGAGCAACTTTAATTAGTTCTGTCAAATCAACTAAGCATTTAGCACTTCAAGTTCACAGAAATTGTAAACTGAACCGTTTCATTGTTTTGAGTTTTATGAATTTTAGACAAACAAGTTTAACTGAAACTGGGCTGGGATTTCTGTTTTCCAGCATGCTTGGACCATGGCACTCAAAAAGGCAGAGTAAACACTAAAAGGTTTTTTGTGCAAGGTAATTGTGGAAAACGTAGTGATTGTTTTATGCTAATTTAGAAGAGTCTGTTAATGTGGGTTTTTGGAGAGGTATGTTGACAAGTGATGTATCCAGCTTGGTTTGAGCGCAAGCATGTAAAATGCTTTACACTGCGGTACTCATTCAGCAAGTGCTATACCATAAGTGTTATACCCAATGTCAGCAAATTAGCGTTCCTGAATTGGCTTATAGCAAGCCAAGTTTACACTAAAGTCTTTACATTGGTCACATGATCAAGAAGAAAAAAAAAAAATAAAGTTACATTTGGGTTGAACGCATTTTAAACGCAACTTTGTCAAACTTAACCCTCTATGGGACGTCGCCGTTTTAAGCGTACACCGAACAGACTACATGGAAGCAGCACTGCAACTTGTTTCGTTTATTGAAATACAGTATTGAGTACATGATATTGTACAGTATACAAGTAAACATGGTATACCAGTAAAGAGACCCTAAGGGAGGAACACTAGACAAAGTGGTACAAAACCATTTGTTCATCTCAAATCTTTACAGAGATAGGAGCATACAGTCTTCAGACCAACATCACGTTGTCACAAACAAGTCACACAATTTTATTGATTACATTATAGTATAAAGTAACCTATGATAAAAATCACGTTTTAAAAAGTTTAAAAGCCACATTTAAAAAGCAAATTCATTCAATATTTACAAGAGACTTAAGCGCTGCAGTTCATTTGTTGGCCAAGGAATTCATGCGGTCACCAAATCATCAAGGGAGAGGAAGAGACTCCACAGGTTCAATCAGGGATGCGCCACAATATCTGAAAGACAGGACTCGTCATTAGGACTAGGGCAAAAACCAGGACAACCATGTTGCAAATTCCCACTCACTTTGAGCTCCTGTACTTCTCTTGGATAGCCTGTTGGGGGCGACTTGCTGCCCCGAGATGGAGCTTATGAAGCTCCTTTAGACATGTGCTGATCACTGCCAATGAGTAACCAGTGAAGGCATACAGGTTCTCAGGCTGTCAGAAACAAGACACCCATTTTATTTGATTGCACTCCGAGTCAAAGTATTGGGAGGTTTATACAATTACAAACCCCGTCTATAGTGGTTTAAGCATGAATACTCCCAATTGGCTTGTCGGAACAAAACAAGGCAAGTTAAGGCTAGACTCACCCACAGAGCCCCATTTAGAGTGTAGTTGGCCAGACAATATGCAGCGGCAGCGGTCTTGGAAGGCAGATACTGCACAAAGGGATCCACCTCAAGCAGGCTCAACTCTGAAAGATACTATGGAGCAGGGAGAAGAAATCAATACCCAATTTGGGAAGAAATAAAAGTTACAAAAACGCCCTCTTCCCTTCTCACCAAAGCAAGGTTCACGGTCCTGGCACAGACCTGCTCCTCCAAAGTGTACTGCATCAAAAACTGGTGAACCGTGGGTGCCGTCATGTCAAAAGCAAGCACTCGGAGCAGGTGCTGCTCCATCCGAAGCAGCTGTTTCTTCGTGTAGGTGTCATCCGTGATGTACACAAACTCGTCCACTTCCGGAGGATACACCTCCTCGTATTTCCTAATCAGAAACAGGCCATGCGGTTACGTCACTAGGTAACACGAAGATAATAGCTCATCATCACTTACGCAGCCAGGAGTACAGCAGCTGTTCCTACAAGCTGCAATTTCCCTCTCAGGACAGACATGCACGAAAGGAAGCGGTCCAGGTAATTAACAGCAAGATAGAGAGTCTCCGAGCACAGCTTGTATTCCTCGCCAACTTCAACCAGCCAGTCGACGAGGATGATTCTCATACAGTTGGTTATGTCAGGCTGCTTTCTCATATAGCCAGGCTTCGGCCTGTATTTAACCTGAGAAACAGTGCGTTACAGATACAGGGCTACGCAAACAACCAGATTAAAGTAAATCTACCTACTTCGCATTCACGCAGGTATCTGTGGATGTCCTCAGCATATTCTGAAACACACAAGACATCCTCGGAGGAAGCGGTCTCCTCCTCTGACAGTGAACACATAGAAGCGTCCATGCAAGACCCTAAATATTTGGGAAGTATAGTTTTAGGCCATATATCCATAAGGATTTGCATTGGAAATGACAAGTACCCCTTAAGGTTCTGTGATCTTATAAATATATCATGACATACAAAAAGGTAATAGTTGTGACTGCAACATTTTAAACACCGGGTAACAGAATCAAAGTCACTTTAAAGCTATGTTAAGACTAAACTAAGCAAATGTTACATTTATACCGTTTCATAACACTTTATTTAGGCACTATTTCAGTCATCTTGCAGCATACCTGAGCCAAGATCCTGGACAGCATCATCTACTAGGAGAAGCTCTGAAGGCAGCAAGAATGGGGTTGATTGTTTAGCTGACTGCACCACGACTGACTCAATCACATGATCACCAAGTGTAGCACTTTTTGTGCTGACGTCACGAGTAGATGCATCATGAAACGCTCGCTCATATTTGGATGAAACCTTAAAAAAGACAAACAACGTCACTTTCTTGTGCTTTTGCAGTAAGAACGCAAGCCCTTGACACTAACCTGACCAAATAATCGATTATGCTGATCGTTCTCTGTCAAAACACCGAGCACAACCCTTTGGCCGGGCTTGTGCGCGCGCAGGTCATCCGCTCTTCCCAGGCCCATGATGTGTTCATGAAGACCGGAAAGAGGAGCGAAGCTACGGGAAGCCATCTTGATCTTTTCTGAAAAGAGTCCGTTCAACATCACTTTAAGCTATAAACTATTTGAATCAAAGACATTAAAAACTAAATCGTTCGAAACAAACCTTTTGCCGCGTCAAACTCCTAAAGAACCATAAACTCTCAGCGAGTGGATCAAAGTGCTTTGACAGCGACTGTCTCTAACCCCTTTATATGTGCATGTCGATATTCATAACCTATCGACATGTGGCTAGTTAAATAATTTGGCTTAATTGCTGCTTTCCCCAGGTGTTGCAAATAAAAGACAATTAAACTCGCATCTTCTTAATGATTCGTCACATGGCAGCGTAACCATGGAAACTGAGTTTCTTGGCCTTTCAGCGACAGTATTGATAATAAGTGGCTGACAAATAACATGAACATTTTCGACGTAAAGAATTTATATACAGGTGTTTTTGAACTATTGGTATAATGACATTTTAGATGAACTCTTCTAAATCACATTTTTACAAGTTATGAACATTTCCATAACATGAAAAATAATGTTTGATAACTTTATGTTGTGGTCATTTTGTCTTGCTAAGGCTGTTTTATGCTATCTAAAAGATGTCACACTCTCAAGCATGATTTATTTGCATAATTTCATCAAATTATGCAAATAAATCATGCTTGATTGGAAATGATGCAATATAAAATATTGTATTCAATTCTGATAGCTTATTTAGGGCCTAAGCTGATTTGTTTTTCTTCACACATTACATTTCATCTAAATCTTTTTTTTTAATCCCAATTATTATTGAAATGTTTTTTGTTTATTTCACTCTTTGTTTAGTTTGAGTTTTCAGTTTAAAGGCACAATATGAAATATTTTTGTATTCAAATATTCAAAAACCACTACAACAATATTATATATTTTGTTGACTTGTGTACTTACATTACCCCAAATGTATCCACGAATGTTTAAATCCAGAAAAATAAGCAATTTTAACCAGGACAGGAGTGTCTGTGCGTCGCCTATCAATGACATCATACCCTCGATTTCCGGTTTTATTTTGTAGAAACCATGGAAACACCAAAGCCGCTTTAATATATTATGCGTTTTATTAGACAGGTGGATACATTCATCAACACAAAACTAATCATTGTTATTTAGCTCAACCCAGTAAGTCTTATTCTTTAAATCTCGTTTTCTTGATTTCTGCCCGAGTCCCGTGACTCCGGTCGGATTCTTTTCCACCGGCTGTAGACGTGAAGACAACACCTCCCATGATTCCATGAAATCATCAAGCTACGCCTTTAGAATAAGCGACCTATAGCGGCGAAAAATTACATATTGTGCCTTTAAGAATGAAAGTTTGGATCTAAGATAACAGTTAAACAAAATCTATGGTCTACATAAAGTA
Organism: Anabarilius grahami; assembly: GCA_003731715.1. Taxonomy (NCBI): domain Eukaryota; kingdom Metazoa; phylum Chordata; class Actinopteri; order Cypriniformes; family Xenocyprididae; genus Anabarilius; species Anabarilius grahami. The sequence goes on along the minus strand of RJVU01007007.1, from coordinate 6,065,747 downwards.
GCAAAACAAAAAAAAAAGGATGAAATTTACCAGGAAAATAGAAACAATAAGTAGAAACCTTTTAATTTTTAATACAAATCAACACCTGTGACATAAAAGTGGCAAAACTTGAAGAAACATTCATTTATAGATAACATTAGGTGTGTATTGTAGGTGCTGTAGCTTTTTCACTATATTTAATATCCCTTTAGCTTTTTTTGCAGTCCCCTTAATGGTCCTGCAGTGCAACAAATGGGTTTTTATTAGTGCTGTCAAATCAATTAATTGTGATCAATCGCATCTAACATAAAAGTTTGCAAACATATATATGTGACCCTGGACCACAAAACTAGTCATAAGTCACATGGGTAACAATACATTGTATGGCTCAAAATTATCGATTTTTCTTTTATGCCAAAAATCATTAGGATATTAAGTAAAGATCATGTTGCATGAAGATATTTTGTAAATTTCCTACTGTAAATATATCAAAAATGTATTTTTGTGAGTGGATATGCATTGCTAAGGACTTCATTTGGACAACTTTTAAGGTGATTTTCTCAATATTTTGATTTTTTTGCACCCTCAGATTCCAGATTTTCAAACAGTTGTATCTCGGCCAAATATTCTCCTATCCTAATAAACCTAACATACATCAATGGAAAGCTTATATATTCAGCTTTCAGATTATTTATAAATCTCAATTTCAAAAAATTGACCCTTATGACTGGTTTTGTGGTCCAGGGTCACATATGTGTGTGTGTTTGTGTGTATACATACAAACACACACACACACACACACATATATATATATATATATTTATACAAATTTTTATGTTTAGATGCGATTAATCACGATTAATCGATTTGACAGCACTAGTTTTTATAATGTAGTCTCTATTAGGTCACACAATCCACCTGTATAACTATTATAAAAAATTTTTACACAAACACACATACACACACACACATATATATATATGGAAGTATAGCAGCATGTCACATTGCAGGACACAGCTGTCACTGCATGACAACACCCAGATTCAAAGCTGAGAAATGCTGTAGATGTGCTTCCCATTTCTAGATATTGGTGATGTTTACACCAGCGTGGGCTCTCATTTAAGTCTGACTCCTGCGAATATCACTCTGAATATGTGATGTAGGACTGAACAATTCACTGCATGTGCCTTGACCAGGGACATTTTGAGAAATGAGAGTCTCTGCAAGTGTCACACTACAAAGCCCTCAAGAAATCCAATTAAAGATCTCATTACAATAACATACAGCAGGGTTGAATTCAATATCTTAAGCACAAACATCTCGCTACAAAATCACATGGAAAGAAGCACCGGACATGTTTTGAGAACAAATAAAGCAGAGAATTTATTGCAAATGTAAACCTTTACCTCTCAGGAAAACTGCTTACTCTGCATTTCAAGTGACAGTATACAAAGAGGTTACAGGCTGATATACAGTCATTTGTGACCTACAGAGAATAAGAAGAACTATTCCTGTCTCGACATGGCCGTCAATTGTTGAGTTTATTCTTGGAAAAAGGCTCTGTCTGGAACTGATGGATTCTTCTTTACCATCCCTGGCGCTGTTGTTTTCTCTTTGTCTGGCAGAGAGAGAGAGAAATTTCAACAATAACAAAGTGCTGACAGCCAGAGTAAACTGTACCACAGAACAAGAGATGCAGAGATTTAAATCAGGTGATGTGCGTATAAACAAACAGCAGGACATGTTACAGCAAAGCCAGAGCTGGAAATTACGTTTGTGCTTGCTGTAGTTCAGGAGGATATAAACTTCAGAAGGATTCTTTTCCCACTCAAGTAAACACATGAAATCAACACAAAAATATTAAGAGAACGCAGTAGCCCATGAACACTCACGGACGGTACTGACGTACGTTACTTGGGGTTCTGACGTGTGTCAAAGACTTTGCGTGTGTTGGCCAAAAATCAGAGTTTGTGAAAGGAATCACCCTGAAGCATAGTTAAGAAGGGAGTCATTTGATAACTTCTACATGGACATTTTCTGAAGTTTGGGGTGACAGTACATTTCAGAAGTGTTCTGTATGCTGTGTAAGGCAGATTGAATTGGGTCCCTGCCATTCTATTATCTTGATGTATTGCATCTGACAGTCCACCGGCAGCTGAGTTATAGCGATAAATTTCCAGTTCTTGTATAATGCTGTGAAATGTTGATGCCAGTTCACAGCTAAGGCCAAATTGTCCTGTATGGTGCCAAAAGTCTGCAGGCAGATATGATGGAGTTTAACATATTCCTGCAGCTCAAATGGCACGGTGCTAGTTGCTTTGGTTAAAGTTGTCTGCATAAAAGTAGTGAAAAGAAACAAAAGAAACAAATAAGTGATTAAATAAGCATTTATAATTTTTTATAGATCTACAACTACAACTAGGAGAAATGACTGTTTCCAGGTCTTTTGGTGTTGTGGCTCCCAGGTTGTGGAATGCTTTTCCTCAAGACATCCATCAAGCATCCTCCCTTCTTTCTTTCAAAAACCTCATAAAAACAATTTTTTTCTCTGAATATTACTCTTCAGCTCTTGGTCTAAACTGTACTTTGTTATGGATTTTTGTTATTTGTCTGTTTTCCTCTAACCTTTGTAAAGTGACCTCTGTGTATTACTTTTCAGCTCTTGGTATGTGTATTATACTTTGTTATGAATGTTTATTAGTCTGTATTCCTCTAACCTATCTTTGTAAATTGACCCTGGGTTTTGGAAAGGCGCTATAAAATTGTATTATTATTATTATTATTTTAATTATTATTAAAAGAAGACCCCCAATTTCTGATTAAATTAAATTCAAACATATAAATATTGCTATTTTTAGTTGTTTTATGCATATATTTGTCCATAAATGTAAATTTCCTGAGTTTGCATATGACACTTAAATTAAGTTTAAAGTTAAATTAAGATACATAAAATTAAATATGATTATATTATTGCCATTTTTAATCTTTTTTGTATCCATATCTTTGTCCATAAATGTTGAAAATTTGTATATGTATATTATTAATAAATATTTATCTATTGAATGTTTTGTCACGCTACAAATTCTCAAAGAAAAATGCCCTTTTAATTCATGTAAAGTAATATTTTTAATTAAATTAAATCTTATAATTATTGCTATTTTTATTTTTTTTTATTTTTTTTATACAGTAGTGGCCAAAAGTAATGTCCGGCCTAGGAAAATTGACATCATCCTTTATTCAAATTATTAAAAATGTGTTAAAGATTTTGTAATATTACGTAGTTGGAGTCAATTTTATTTGTGATAAGGCAATGAAACATGCCAAATTGTGGGGACATATTTAAATTTGTCTCCTATTTTGATGTTTAAATCAAATTTGTAGGGTCATTAAAAACTAATTTCGGACATCAATCTTTGGCCACTACTATATATACAGTATCTCACAGAAGTGAGTACACCCCTCACATTTTCGTAAATATTTTATTATATCTTTTCATGTGACAACACTGAAGAAATGACACTTTGCTACAATGTAAAGTAGTGAGTGTACAGCTTGTATAACAGTGTGAATTTGCTGTCCCCTCAAAATAACTCAACACACAGCCATTAATGTCTAAACCGCCTACCCCTAAGTAAAAATGTCCAAATTGGGCCCAAAGTGTCAATATTTTGTGTGGCCATCATTATTTTCCAGCAATGCCTTAACCCTCTTGAGAACGGAGTTCACCAGAGCTTCTGCTTGTCTTCAGGAAACTGTTTGCGGGCTTTCTTGAGCATCATCTTTAGAAGAGACTTCCTTCTGGGATGACAGCCATGCAGACCAATTTGATGCAGTGTGCAGCGTATGGTTTGAGCACTGACAGGCTGACCCCCCACCCCTTCAACCTCAGCAGCAATGCTGGCAGCACTCATACGTCTATTTCCCAAACACAACCTCTGGATATGACGCTGAGCACATGCATCAACTACTTTGGTCGACCATGGCGAGGCCTGTTCTGAGTGGAACCTGTCTTGTTAAACCGCTGTATGGTCTTGGCCACCGTGCTGCAGCTCAGTTTCAGGGTCTTGCCAATCTTCTTATAGCCTACGCCACCTTTATGTAGAGCAACAATTCTTTTGTTCAGATCCTCAGAGAGTTCTTTGCCATGAGGTGCCATGTTGAACTTCCAGTGACCAGTATGAGAGAGTGAGAGCGATAACACCAAATTTAACACACCTGCTCCCCATTCACACCTGAGAACTTGTAACACTAACGAGTCACATGACACCGGGGAGAGAAAATGGCTAATTGGGCCCAATTTGGACATTTTTACTTAGGGGTGTACTAACTTTTGTGGCCAGCGGTTTAGACATTAATGGCTGTGTGTTGAGTTATTTTGAGGGGATTGCAAATTTACACTGTTATACAAGTTGTACACTCACTAATTTACATTGTAGCAACGTGTCTTTTCTTCAGTGTTGTCACATGAAAAGATATAATAAAATATTTACAAAAATGTGAGGGGTGTACTCACTTCTGTGAGATACTGTATTTATTATCCATAAATGTATATTGCTGAACATATATGTGACTGTATGACACTTAAATTCACTTAAATTAGTTGAATTAAAATAAATAAAATTAATTGGGACATATAATTACTGCTATTTTTAGTCTTTTGTATCCAAATCTTATAAATGTATCTATTGAATGTATATTTATTTATGTTTAATGTATATAAAATAAATCTTCAACTTCTACGGGAAAAAGACACTTTTAAGTCGCTTAAATTAAGTTTTTTAATTAAATTCAGTTAAACTGGAACTTCCAGTTTTTAAGTTTTTATCCATATCTTTGTCCATGAATGTAAATTTCCTGAGCACGTATGTGCCTGTATGAGTTGCTAGTCCATTCGATTCTGTCTGAGCTGTCTGAGCAGTAGAGAGACCTCTGAGACTTCGATTACTATGCAAAGAGCATCATCTCAGCTGGGAGAAAACGGGAAATGGAAAGAGAGAGCTCGATCTCCACAGAGTGTTCCTCTGACATGCTCCACTGTGTAAACCTTCCCATAGTGCCTAGAGTATTCCACAGGATAATCCTGACTGACACATTGCTGTTGTCTGCCACAAAGGTTCTTCAAACATGTCATTCTTGTCAAAACCAGTAGAGCAGACTCAGGGTGATTCATTATCAATGCGACCAGTTCCTCCTGAAGTTAGCACACAGTCTAATCAAAAATGCTTCAGACGGCCTTGCCGTCGAATGCCATGCGTAAACATTCGACCTATACTTGCAGGCAATGGGAACAGATGCACCAAAGCTGGGCTGAATCACTTGCATCAGGGGAATAACAAACCTTCTCCGATTTTTACAGTTTTATGGATTAGAGGAAAAATCAGCCAAGGCACTGTTCTTATCAAAATCCAACAGCATTCACTCATGTGCCTCAGCGCCGGCATTAGCTGGAGCAATTATAAAGACCCAAAGGACAGGATAGACACAGCAAGACTCAGGAAGGGTACCCATGATCCCCAGTGGGCATCTGAGCTGTAGTGGAACGCCGCCAATATATGTCTAAAGGAAGATATTGCCCTCTAACTCCCGTCCTTGCACAGTTTTTGAGGCAAGTGAATACTCAGATGAATGTTAAAAAGCCAAAAATTAACATTCTGTCATCATTTACTCACCCTCATGTCGTTCCAAACCTTATTTCTTCTGTTGAACATGAAAGATGTTTTTAAAAAATGGAACTGTAAAAATGCTACAGTAAAAGCTTGTAAGTTCCCTTACTATATACTATATGAAAAACTGTAACATAAGTAAAATGGGACATTTAAAACAGGTCTTATAATTTACAGTGAAAAAGTGTAAACTGACATTCCCAGAATTCTCTGTGTAATGCTTGATGATTTTTCATTGAAATAACAGTTTTTTCTTAGTTTTTTTTCTTGGATTCAACCCCACTGACATTCTTTGCATGGACAAAAATGATTGGATGAGAAAAAAACTTGAACTGAGCTGGATGATGACACCACTGTTTTCTGCAGGGCTGCTTTATAGCCGATTCGACTTTGTTTCATAATTGATGAATTTTGCAACATCGACACTGTTATTGAATTAAACTGAATCAACATTGACTCAAAATGAATAACTATTGTCACTGTCGTCTTCTGTGGAGCTGCTAATAGCTGAATTGAACTCTTTCATAATTGATGAATTTTACACAGTTATTGAGCTGAACTGAATCAACACTGAACTGATTTGAGCTGAATAATGACACTATTGTCTATTTTGAGCTGCTTTAAAGGTCCAGTGTGTAATATTTAGGAGGATCTATTGACAGAAATGCAATTTAATATACATAACTATGTTTTCAGTGATGACAAAAACAGTTGAACGACAGGTTTGGAATAACATGAGGGTGAGTAAATGAGGAACAGAGAGTTTTCTACTGGTTCAAGATGAATCAGTGATGATCATTGAGTATTAAGAACACAAGCATTCGTTACTACCGAACAGAATTCCCATTCATGCTTCACAAAACAATAGCAAAAGCGAGCTGCGCCAGACAGTCATGCTTTGCTTTGCTTTGCGCCGATCCATAATCTGTGTTCCGTGTCTTTAGTGCACAGAGCAGAAGAGATAAGACCTTCCCAGGAGGCATGACGCCTCTGTCCTATTGACATGCATAGCTTTGCCCCACTGCTTGCATCCAAAGCTCCCTCCATATGCCAGCCTGCGCCAGACTCTCTGTAGACAGACAGACGTGTCACAAATTCAGTTACTCAGATAACAAAGAGATTACAGACATCATTGTGCAATTTTTTTAACCTTTTGTTGATAAAAGCAGAAGCAGCCAGTACTTCTTTCATTTTTGCCGCTCAATTTTTTATATCAAAGAAAAAACAGACTGTACCACCTGTATGTTCAAATGTGAAATCTGACAGACATACACTCTTAAAAAGAAAGATTCTTTACGTTTAAATAAAGAACTTTTAACATCCATGAAACATTTAAATTCCAGAAAATGTTCTTTAGAGTGGAAACACGTTCTTTAGATTTTTTAAATGTGTAACACTTTACAATAATGTGTAACACTTTATTTTGCTGTGTCCTTGTTACATGTACTTACTATAATAACTTACCCTATACTATAGTTATATGCTACTTACCATAAACCACATCATAATTCTAACCCTAACCCTATAGTATGTACAGGTCCTTCTCAAAAAATTAGCATATTGTGATAAAGTTCATTATTTTCCATAATGTAATGATAAAAATTTAACTTTCATATATTTTAGANTGTTACACTGTAATTATACATTTAAGTACCAGGTTAAAGGGTTAGTTCACCCAAAAATGAAAATTCAGTCATTAATTACTCACCCTCATGTCATTCCACACCCGTAAGACCTTCGTTCATCTTCAGAACACAAATTAAGATATTTTTGATAAAATCTGATGGTTCAGTGAAAGCAAGTTAATTTACAGTTTCAAACGCCTAGNATATGCTAATTTTTTGAGATAGGAATTTTGGGTTTTCATGAGCTGTATGCCAAAATCATCAGTATTAAAACAATAAAAGACCTGAAATATTTCAGTTGGTGTGCAATGAATCTAAAATATATGAAAGTTAAATTTTTATCATTACATTATGGAAAATAATGAACTTTATCACAATATGCTAATTTTTTGAGAAGGACCTGTACATGTAATTAATTATTACTCAGTACTTAAATGTAAACTTACACTGAAACATGGCTACCTTACAATAAAGAGTTACACTTTATTTTAGTGTCTTTGTTACACTGTAATTATACATTTAAGTACCAGGTTAAAGGGTTAGTTCACCCAAAAATGAAAATTCAGTCATTAATTACTCACCCTCATGTCATTCCACACCCGTAAGACCTTCGTTCATCTTCAGAACACAAACTAAGATATTTTTGATAAAATCTGATGGTTCAGTGAAAGCAAGTTAATTTACAGTTTAAAACGCCTAGAAAGGTACTAAAGACATATTTAAAACAGCTCATGTGACTACAGTGGTTCAACCTTAATGTTATGAATCAAACTGCCAAAGTCACATGAACCATTGAAATTTCTAAACACTTATGACGTAACGAAGCCTCGTTTACTGAAATCACATGATGGTGCTCCGAACCACTGATTCGAAACAAAAGATTCGTAAAGCTTTGAAGCTTCATGAAGCAGTGTTTTGAAATCGCCCATCACTAGATATTGTTGAAAAGTCGTTATTTAGGTTTTTTGGCGCACAAAAAGTATTCTCGTTGCTTCATAACATTAAGGTTGAACCACTGTAGTCACATGAACTGTTTTAAATATAACTTTAGTACCTTTCTAGGCGTTTGAAACTGTAAATTAACTTGCTTTCACTGAACCATCAGATTTTATAAAAAATATCTTAATTTCTGTTCTGAAGATGAACGAAGGTCTTACGGGTGTGGAACGACATGAGGGTGAGTAATTAATGACAGAATTTTCATTTTTGGGTGAACTAACCCTTTAAGATTAGGGTTTGGTTTAGGGTTAGCTGCATGTAATTGTGCATCATTTATAGTTATTACTATAGTAACTGCATGTCACATATGTAACAAAGTGTTACCCAATACATTTGTTATTAATCTTTGCTAAAGTTAGACAATAAAAATTAAACTATTCAGTGTTAGTTCATGGTAGCTCAGATCTTTTAAACAATGTTAAGAAATATAGCATTTGATTTTAATAATGTATTAGTAAATGTAGAAACTAAAAGAAGATTATTAGATGCTTTAGAAGTTTTTTTCATTGTTATTTCATGTTAACTACTGTAGTCAGTTAAAGCTGAGACCTTATTGTAAAGTGTTACCTTAAACTGTTCCTCACATTAAGAAATAAAAATGGTTCTTTAAAGAACTGTTCAATGAAATATCCTTTTAAGAAAGCTAAATATGGTTCATCTATGGCATACCCCTTTTTAGAACCTTTAATTTTAAGACTAGGCTTGACTAAATCATTTATAAATTCAACAAAACCCCTCATGCTTAATTCACAAAGCAGAACAGCCCTTTTATACAATATATGAGCCGCGATGTCGCCTGGCTAAAGGTGTCATTGAGTGTTCATTACATCTGAGAGTAACGCCACAAAGACGGCTTCAAGAGGCCTCTCAGCTCATGATGCTGATGAGAGCGGTGATTAGCTCTGTCAGATATGAATGACTGAGCAAGGCACCATGGGACAAGACAAGACAGAAGCCTGTCATCTAGTCTAAGCTGCTGAGCTGAGTAATATCACTGAGATAATCAAATCCAAATTACAACAATTAAGGCGAGAACGATCGTAGCATCTTTTACGAGTTAAGCGAGACATCTTTTTCCTCTTTAATTGAAACATAAATCAGCTGCTAAAGAAACTGAGAAGACATCAATGAGATGAGAAGGGGAACAAGAAAGGGAGAGAGATGATAGGAATGAAACAGAGAGGGAGGGGGATTCAGAGTACAACAGCTGGACAGACGATATCCAGCCCACTTTTGAGAGTCAGTCCACCAGACCGAGCGCATTCAGATCCGCTGCTTCCTCTTTCACTCAGTACAAACACAAGTGGCATCTATTTCAGCGTGTGCTATAGCTTAAGGAATCCCATAAGGAATTCACTCCAGGACCATGAGATGAGCGTGACGGATAGCTGTGTGATTTAGTGCCGACGACTCTTTTTTGCATCAGAAAGGTCAGAATTTCTCTTTGTCAATGCAGTTCGTTACTCAGAAAGTTGACTGTTGTTAGTTTGAATGTGTAAAACCTCAACTGTTTGATATTAAATATTCAAACTGACTTAAATGTGTCATTAAAATGTGCTTAATTGAACTGATGTTATGTAATCGTATAGTAAGTGATTTAAAAAGATAAATCTGCCTGTAATAAGTCACAATGGACAGTCATCGGTCATTCCAGTCAGTGCAAATGTGTTTTTCTCCATCCCTCTGTATTTCGCCATCCCCTGCTCCCCTCATTCACTGACATCCTTTATGTTTGAGTCATTTTCTTAATGGCCACATTCTCCTTCCACAAGCTTCTCTAAATGAAATCCATAAAAAGAGATTAGAGCCGCACACCGTAATGACCCGCTGAACTTCTCCTGGAATTGCAGGCAAACCACAAGAGGGATTGAATGATTTATATTGCCGCAGGGATTCGCTTCTCACTCATAAATTGAAAAGCTGGTGGGGGGAACGGTAAAGTTGACAGGAAACGTCCAGGAAAATAAGTGTGATTCCCATTTGTTGCTGTCTTCTAGCGTTAGTACTGCAGACAAATTCATCTCACAACTCAGAAAAAAGGAAGTGGTCATAAATCATGACCCTTTATGAGACTCTAACCACAGGCTCTCAGGGCTTGCTGTGGCTCAGACGATTGTCGTCCCACACAATGAAGCTTCGGGGACTAAAATATGCCAGCAAACAAACAAAGAGCAAATTTTGTGTAGTGAGGTGAACCACAGCCTAAAAATACTTCACTTGTTTTGTCCAGCATATGTGTACAATTTTTAGGGGTCTCAAAAACAAATTCTGAACACCGTGAGAAATGATAGACTGATTTACAAAATAGCAGCTCTTAAAATTAACATTGTAACACTTTACAATATGGTCTCATTTGATCAAATTCATTAAAGTGCCCTTATTATGCTTTTTTAAAGGTTCCTAATTTTGTTTTGGAGGTCTCCTACAATAGGTTTACATGCATCCAAGGTCAAAAACACGGTCTGTTCGAATGTTCTGTCTCTCTAAAAGCCTCCTTTGGTCAGATGGCCCAGTCTGTTGTGATTGGTCAACCGCTTACAGTGCGTGTCGGAAACAAAAAAAACGGAATTTCAGCTCAGGAGACTTCTTTTGCGCTCGATACACTGTGATACAAACAAGGGCGTCTGTTTTTCTTTATCAATTCTAGAGCAAGTCTTCATCCGTTTGAAGTGCATTGCAGTGCAGAAAACAGCATCTTCTCGACCTGTCGACAACACAAACCAAACTCTTCCAGTCTCAGCTATAACTACAGTGTTTGAGGGTACAAATAAGCATTGTTCGATGGCAGCCAATGAAGACCACAGGCGGGCATTATGCAAATGTATTACATTGTTATGTAGGTTTATAACAGGAAGTGACACTGGAATAGAGTGGTGGAACTATGACATATTTTTGTAGGCCAAAACCCAAAACCCAGCATTTTAGCACTTCCGGTTCCGTCAACCCAAAGTCAATGTGTTTTTTGAATGGGTTTTTGGTTAAATGGCTGAAATAAGGTCAGTGGTTTACATGTTTTATTCTACGACATAAAATACATTTTTATTAATCTACCCGTGATTTTTTTTAAAGCGTCACATGTACTGAAAATGACGGTTGCTAACAAGTGGCTAAATCAGACTTTTGTTGATCACAGAACTTATTTTTTGCGATAATCCAAAAGCCTATGGGAAAATCCTATTGGGTTTTTGTTGAGGGAACCAGCGTGATGCTAACTGCTGATTGGCCTACGAAGTGATGTCATAATTCCACCACTCTATTGCAGACGTCTCATTTCAGCAGTTCAGAATCAATTCTTTTGTTTAAGAGACAATAACTTTATTTGTTGAGCACTTTGATCTTTAAAACTTTGCAGACATTTTACATTCACAAACAGCTATATTACACACTGCATGAAAGGTAATATTTGAAAAAGCTTAACGGGGCACTTTAACTTTGTTAGTTAACTTGAGCAAACTGACCAATATGTCTTCAGCATTTATGTTAAAGTGCCCCTATTAAGCTTTTTCAAATATTACCTTTCATGCAGTGTGTAATATAGCTGTGAATGTATTAATTTCAGCATTATTAATACATTTTTTTAAATCAAAAGTTGTATCTGTTGTGAACTAACATGAACAAACAATGAACATTTATATTGCTCATTGTCCATTGTATGTTAGCTAATACATTCAATTGTTAAAATCACCACAAAATGGAAGTTATCCCTATTGTGATAAACAAATAAAACGACTTGAATTCGAACAAGAGAAAATATAGGGCGGGACTTGATTTTGTCCTTGAGGAATTGATTGGATCTTTGTGGTATGTTATTGCTGTGATGTCATTTGAGTGACAGGTTGTCCCGCCCTCGCACCAGTAAACACGTCATCAGAGAAGAGGAGAGATGTCGCTGCAAGTGGGAGGAGAAGTTATTTTGATTAAAGGTTACGAGGGCACATGAATTAAAAAAATAAATGATGCGCATGGATAAATCATTTATTTATTAATACTGCAATTCTCCATAGAAATAAGATTTAACAATTTGGATCTTATGCCAACAAATGAGACTTAGGGCCAGATTTACTAACAGCTTGCACCAGCGTAATCCCTCTTTTGGCTTTAAAAAACTACTGTAAGGATTTACTAAAGACACACACTGAAAAATTAACGCTTAAAACCTTGCGTGGACCGGGGTTATTTTTGCGGCTGACCTTATTGCATATGCATTTGTAGGAGTTTCCCTTTCAGATGCAAAATTTATGGTAGGAGAGTATTTAAATGAATCATGCAAGGTGATTTACTAAGGTTTAAGCTAGTCAATTAACTGGTATTTGCGCCACTATTTAATGGCCAAAAAATGTCTTAAGCCAGATGCTAATTTGCGCTGCTCTTGGTAGATTGCGTTGGTCATTATGGAAATGATTTGGATGCGTCTGTGTTCTTTAATTCAGTAGATCACGCGCAGAACTTTTCACTCCCTTCTGCGTTTTTTGGGGAATTGCGCTCTCACGCTAATTTGTCCCGTTTAGTAAATCTGGCCCCTAAAGTTTTACTATTAATTTTAACTCTTCCCTCACCATTGACATATTTTTCTGGCTTTCTGTGTTTTCACTGTAATACGGTAGGGGGCGCTATTACGCAACTTCTGAAAGAGTACAGAATCTCCGGATCAAATCACAGAAACATAAAAAAATAGCAATAAAAGCATTGCTTATGCACATTGTAGAACAAAATATTGCTTTTTTTATGAAACTTACCCACAGTCAAGTGTTGATAAAAAAGAATGCATGAAACTAGAATAAAACAAGCTTTTGTTTAAAAGCAGAGGCTCTGTTCTTTATTTTGATATATTGCATGTTCAGATATTTATACAAAAACAAAATATTCTGGGGGGCATGAAAATTTTGTGAAAATTATCCAAAATTCTTGAATCATCCTATGATTAAGAATAATGTATGTGAAAGAACACATAATAGTGTCCTGAAATCAGTTGGTGACGTTGCAGCTCATTTACACGCTAATGCACACATGCTCTCTTATGAATTGAAATGAAAAGGATTTTCGCATAGCTGAGGTGACCTCCACTAAACTGTGCTTGTCTCAGGGGAAGAACTAAATGTGAATCATGTAACACTGTCTGTCATATGAGCTTATAAATATGAAAGACTTTTCTGCTCAATGCTGAATGCTTGTTGGTCTTGTATAAGCTTTCAATTATAGATCAGATTTAGAATGTACTGTAGACCACAAATAAACCAGCATTGTTGATACCGACAGCCTGTCAAACAAATGATTTGGCATGTTGTTCTCTTTAAATTCGGAAACTCTGTGACATTTTCCTGCTCAGGCACCTCTCAATCTATTATTCATGAGATGTGAGTATGAAGGCTGTGTAAACAACTGACTGACCTTCTGTGTGCACCACTGAGCCGGTGTGACCACCCCAAAGTCCTAATGGACCGGCGGTGGCCTAACAACAAGCTGCACCAGCTTATGAGCCCACTGATATGCAGGTTGCCTGGATACAAAAAGCATAATTAAATGTGATTATCATCCTCTTCATATTCAATCTGAAGTATTTAAGTGTTCTGGTTGTTGTTGTTTTTTCTGAACAGTAAAATTTAACATTCATCAAACACAGAGGTCAGAAAAGGAAATAGTCAGCCGTTTGTCTGTGAACTCTGGTGGCTCAACATAAAATATGACTGGCCTGTTAGATGAATAAAAAGAAGCGTAAGGCAACAGATTGTGCAACAGATTGTTTTAATTTGGAAAATGTCTTGAAAAAATTGTTTAGCGGCTGTAAGATATTCTTGAAAACAATATTATAATATATGTTCAGAATTTGTAAAAAATTATATTATTTAGTGCTGTTAAATCAATTAATTGTGATTTATCGCATCTAACAAAAGTTTGTAAACATATATATGTATATATATATATATATACACACATATTACAAACGTTTATGTTAGATGAGATTAATCTTGATTAATCTCTTTGTGAGAACTATTATATTATATATTATAATTTAGATATTATATATATATATACACACATATACATATATACATAATTACATATACAAACACGAATACTATATATAAAGTGCTGTTGAAACAATTAATCAATATTAATCAATT